>SKCR01041081.1:0-15900 GCA_019454045.1 Zanthoxylum bungeanum
GCGTTTTGGAGGTGAAAATCTTTTTTTTCACCAATTGTCTCAACCGATCGATGTGAGTATTCCGCTACCTCCTTTGATGTATTCACACATTATTTGCATGCTTGTTATGATCTTGGGACCTAAAAAGAAACCAACACATATCCCAGAACGAACTAGGTAGTGAGCTATAACTAAACATAGATCTCATCATGTCTAGTAGGGTCTGATTTCTCCTTTCTGCAACACCGTTTTGCTGTGGTGTTCAAGGCGCTGTGAGCTGGGATACTATCCCATGCTCAACTTGTTGGATAATATGACCCATAGCGTCACTATTTGTACAGATCATGGTGTTGTTGTACAAATTAACTATGTGACAAGGAAATTGCGCTCTCATCATTTGTGATTAGATCACCTTAGATGTATAAATGAAGAGAGGTCCATATGATTAGTTCCTGGATTGAGAATGATATAAGACAGTATCAGTCCGCGAAGGATTAATCATTAAATATCCCTAGTCGTAGTATTATCGAGACTGGACATCGATAATGCGGAATAGGCTAGTATTGCACTTGTGCGCGTTGTGAGGGCACAACAGCATAGTTCTCATATATTTGGGTATTGGATACTAATGCAAGTGCGATAGGAGGTTGTGTTTCACCGATGGTACGGGAAACAGCTTCGCTCTGGATAGACCCCTCAGAATCCCATTGGTATTATGACTATGTGTCTATGGGAGTCCGACATCAGGGTAGGTGTATTTGGTCTTAACCTGAGACTTACACCGCTAATGCTTACGATAATCAATATACTTTAGTTGAGGTCGTCCAGTTTTAAGCCCTACATTTTCATGCTTGAACCTATAGCTCTTGATGCCATTGTGAAATTGGATGATTGAGCATGCTTAATATATGTTGTATTGAAGATTGATTTGATCAATTTCAAGAAAATGTGTTTGGAACAATTCCCCAAATTTGCAGTGTTGGCCGAATGTATGTATAATTTGGAATCCATGGAATTTTTCCATTTTGATTCATTGATGAGTTATAATGATGAAGGATGATGTTAATTTGAAGTCATTAGATTGAATTTTGAATTGAACATAAATCCCCAAAATGTATATGTTGGCCGAATTCCATATGCCCTTTAATGTCTTGGTAATTTTGATTTTTGAACAATTGGATGTGTTGGAAATCATTCGGGAAGTTAATTAGATGTCGATTATGGAATTAATTGGATTAAATTCAAATCGGACAAAAATTACTCCTTTGGCCGAGACTTAGAAGCATGTAAAATGGGTTTGATTTTTTCATTTATGTGTTGGACATGTGATAATGATAATGAACATGATTAATTGACTAATTTCATGTTTTGGAAATATTGATTTGGGTGATTAATCATGTAATGCACTTTAGGTAATTAAATTGCGAAATTGGATTTGTGTAATTTAATGAATTAGGCCTTTAAATTGGATTTGGGCTTATTATGTTGTAATTGGCCTATTGGGCTTGATTTTATCAAGTTGGATTTAGGCCAAATGGATTGGATCCAATTGGGCCCAAAACCTTAACCATAAAGCCCAAATGCAACTTATAAACCTTTAAAGTTTAATTGGGCCTAATGGGCCTAAATTGATTTCTCGGCTTATGGGGTTACTCCTTGATTGGGCTTTGGTTGCCGAAGCCCACGCCTTAAAGAGATTAATTAAAGCCCATTAGACTTGAATTGAATTGACGTTGGACGTTAATCGGGCTTTGAGACCCGACGCGATTAAATTTGGAATTTAAGTCGAAAAGGTTTATTAAATAAAGTGTAATATTTAATTTGGAATTGAATAGTGAATTAGTATTAAATACATGTTAAATTGGATTTAATGATGTAGTTTAATTTAATTCATGAATTCGTACTTTGAGTACTTATTCGCAAAAACGAGTTTGACTCGAGCAAAATCAAATCGTTGTTTGAACATTGGATGATCACATAATTATCAGATTAATTAATTTGATTAGATTGATTGATAGCATGCTTATGTGTGAATACGTGGTTGTGATGAATGAATAATGTATATCGTATGGATGTTAGTCGGGTGGGGCAATTTTGGAATTGTTGTAATAAATTCGATTTATTAAATTGGACCTGCGCGTCCAGCCTTATCACCTCTATTCTCTCTGTATTCTCTTCTCACATATTCCCCTCAATGTAAATGAGGTTTCTGTAGAAGTGTAGTGTAACAGGTAGAAGTAATACAAGTGCTAGCTTGAGTGAGAAAGGGAGAAATTTGATCTAGGATCAATATGTTAAGTATCCATCCGCATATCATTATTATTTTATTTCATATGCGCTTTATTATGTATTTAGAATGCATGTTTAAGGGTGTATGATGATGAGACCTTAACAAAGATAATTAAATTGGTAGCCAATTTGCACGCGAAAAGCCCCTCATCAAATATCATGCGTCTTTTCCTTCCATTGAGTGATTCTTACTCAAGATCCTAGATTGGCATGGGTTGTTGGCCAAGTCAAGCCCTTGTCCGTCGAAGATGTGTTTGAATCACGAGGCTTTGTTCCATATTGGTGTCTTATCCAAGTTGTGGTTTGTTGGCCAAAGTCAAGACCACTTCTTGTCCAACGACATTGATTACGAAGCTTCCATGGTCAATGGGTCCGCGCTTGACTGGGATCATTAGGTTGTTGTGTGCCAAAGCCAATGCCTAGTTGATTCAGAGGAAAAAGGTTAGGCTATATATTAGATATATAGGCATATATAAGATATATGTTTCGGACTTGGATGTCCACCTACTGGACCTAGGAGTTGGATGAGATCCAATTGATCTTCGAGATCTACCTAGTTAATTATCATACAATTTGTTGGCCAAAGTCAAGATTGTGTGATATTTAACGGGATCCTAGCCCACTAGGAAACACGGTTTCCCGAGTACTCGACAGAGGGTTAGAGGCTCGACGAAAAATAGTGGAGGCAAGAATTAAATTTGCAATATTCGTTCAATTACTCGCCATACGCGCTCATTCAAATTATTTCGTCGTAATATTAAATGTTAGTTGGACTAATATTTAAATTGTTGTTTTTAATAAACAGTTGGACTGTATTATACTTGATTATATATAATTGGATTATATTAATCAATATATTTGAATTAATTAATTTCAGTTTACAGTTGATTTTATAATTGGATTATAGTAATCAATGTAATTGAGGTTAATTTGGATTATATTTGATTATATAGTTGGACTATTATAATCATTATAATATATAGTACCACTAATAATTGATTAAATAGTTGGACTATTGAAATCAAGAAAGAATTGAAAAGTTGGATATTTAAAATATAATCTTGGATTAAATATTTTAAATGATTTAATTTTCAAATTGGGAATAAATAATAGGTTACTTTATTCGATAAAATAACTTATATACTACCTTAAGCCAAAATTAAGCAAAATAAGTAGAGCATAAAATCTTTGGAAGATTTATGTGATGATGACTTTAGTGCTTAATTTAATATACTTGTCATAAATCTATTTTAGATTTAAGAAGTATTAAAATTGCAATTTATAATTCTGGAGAATTAATTGACTATTCTAGAGGAGATAAAGTCAAAGTTTGCAATTGGGCATGTAGCAAGCGAGTGCACATTGTTTCGATATTCTAAAAACCCAAGGCTTGGCTAAGGTTCCTGAAATATTGAAAAGGATAATTGACATATCCCAAAGTGACTACCATTTGGATATGGCAGACACGAAGGAATTAAAGAAAGGGCAAGGCTCTGACTTTAAAAATGTTTGTCAAAGTTATGTTCACTACTAGTATTGAAATTAGATTTTAAATACTTAGTGTGGTACATAAAATATATGTATTGATGTTCAGAATCTGCTTTGAGCAGGATACTGACTTCAAATTGAGATTGCTATGCGAATCGGAAACGTGACGAAGGTCGCTGTTTCGACCGTAGATACCTAAGTTTAGGAACTACCCTTCGGGTGTGTACTTAAATTAGGAACTGTTATAATGTAACTAGTTTGACTAGAGACATTATCTCTATATCAGTGTTTAATCCATTGTGGATAAACCTTTATATTCTAGAACACTAAGTGTTTCATATATATAAGATGATACTGAGATAAACACATTAGATGTGAATAACAGAATTTATATTTTGAATATAATTAAAATCTCAAAACATATAAAATGACAAATAAATAGCTCAAATTGATTTGATCAAGTAGAGACTTATTTGTGGCATTGTTGTCTGGGACACAATTAAACAAGACTCGTATATCCGTACTTTTGAAGAATGGGTACTAGGACTGATTTGACTATTCAAAGAAAGTCTACGAATCTAGTTTGTTGGGTAAAGTGCCTAAAACACTGTTTACTTGGTAATAGTGTAAGTGCCACCGATCTGTTAGCCCTATTCATGGTGAAGTTAGTGGGCCCATATCTAGCTAGGCTAGATGTGAACATGAATATTTCGTGACCTTAAAGGATGTGGCATCACGTTATGGTTAAGTGTTTCTTTTGAAGAACACATATCGGAAACTATTAGAGTTTCGACACGAAGTAGATAAACAGATCGACTATAGTATTATGCCGCCACGGTAAAACCGTAATGGAAAATACTTAACCAGTAAGTTTCATAAATACATGAAAGAGTATAGTATTCTTTCAGATGAGGACTCCTCCCAAGACACGTCAGTTTGACGGTGTGTCCAAACTAAAAACCGAATTTTGTTGGACATGATAAGGTTTATCACGAGTCGCTCTGAGCTATCATTTCCTTCAAACAGGATATGTATTAACAGTGCAAAGCTTATTTAGAATAAGGTTCCATATAAATCTGTTTGACAGATATCATATAGGATATGAACAGGAAAGAAACATGGTTTCTCATTCCTAATAATTTGGGTATGCTAGGCATAAAGTTTGGATGATACCAACTAATGACCCAAATTGGATAAGTGTCATACATAGGTTATCCTAGGGAAAACCATAAGTATAGTACTTATATCTCACAAGAGAACAATGTGATTGTTGCTCGCCATGCGGTTTTCCTAAGAGGAATACCGATATGCAGTGGTAAGTGGGAGGACAGTAAAACTCGATGAAAATCGGGGTATAACTGTTCAAGGCACGAAGTCTGTAATGGAACATAAATAGTTCATCAAGGATGAAACTAAACCATTAATCTTCGAATACACAAGAACCGCGTAGATCGGAGAGAAACAGAAAACAACCTGGGGTATGGGTTTCTGATGTAACCTCTTAAAGATATAAATCTTATTGAGGAATACCAACCGACTACGTACGAGGAAGTGATACTAGGTATCAACTCCATATTATGGCAAAGTGCCATGAGTCCGAAATGGATACCATGTATAACAACTATGTTTGGATACTAGTTGTTGTACCGCAAGGCATTGTGCCTATTGGTACTGTAAATGTCTTCAAGGAAGACATACATGGATGGCAACATACCAACTTACAAAGCTAGGCTTTTGACGGAAAGGTATCTTTATCAACATTAAATTTGCAATATTCGTTCAATTACTCGCCATACGCGCTCATTCAAATTATTTCGTCGTAATATTAAATGTTAGTTGGACTAATATTTAATTGTTGTTGTTAATAAACAGTTGGACTGTATTATACTTGATTATATATATTGGATTATATTAATCAATATATTTGAATTAATTAATTTCAGTTTACAGTTGATTTTATAATTGGATTATAGTAATCAATGTAATTGAGGTTAATTAATTTGGATTATATTTGATTATATAGTTGGACTATTATAATCATTATAATATATATAGTACCACTAATCGTTGATTAAATAGTTGGACTATTGTAATCAAGATAAAATTGAAAGTTGGATATTTAAAATATAATCTGGGATTAAATATTTTAAATGATTTAATTTTCAAATTGGGAATAAATAATAGGTTACTTTATTTGATAAAATAACTTATTATACCTTCGCCCAAATTAAGCAAAATAAGTAGAGCATAAAATCTTTGGAAGATTTATGTGATGATGACTTTAATGCTTAATTTAATATTACTTGTCAAAAATCTAATTTTAGATTTAAGAAGTATTAAAATTGCAATTTATAATTCTTAGAGAATTAATTGACTATTCTAGAGGAGATAAAGTCAAAGTTTGCAATTGGGCATGTAGCACGAGGTGCACATCGTTTCGATATTCTAAAAACCCAAGGCTTGGCCTAAGGTTCCTAAAATATTGGAAATGATAATTGACATATACCAAAGTGACTACCATTTGGATATGGCAGACACGAAGGAATTAAAGAAAGGGCAAGGCTCTGACTTTAAAAATATTTGTCAAAGTTATGTTCACAACTAGTATTGAAATTAGATTTTAAATACTTAGTGGGGTACATAAAATATAGTATTGATGTTCAGAATCTGCTTTAAGCAGGATACTGACTTCAAGCTGAGATTGCTCTGCGAATCGGAAACGGGACGAAAGTCGCTGTTTCGACCGTAGATACCTAAGTTTAGGAACTACCCTTTGGGTGTGTACTTAAATTAGGAACTGTTTAAATGTAACTAGTTTGACTAGAGACATTATCTCTATATCAGTGTTTAATCCATTGTGGATAAACCTTTATATTCTAGAACACTAAGTGTTTCATTATATAAAGATGATACTGAGATAAACACATTAGATGTGAATAACAGAATTTATATTTTGAATATAATTAAAATCTCAAAACATATAAAATGACAAATAAATAGCTCAAATTGATTTGATCAAGTAGAGACTTATTTGTGGCATTGTTGTCTAGGACAGAATTAAACAAGACTCGTATATCCGCACTTTTGAAGAGTGGGTACTAGGACTGATTTGACTATTCAAATAAAGTCTATGAATCTAGTTTGTTAGGTAAAGTACCTAAAACACTGTTTACTTGGTAATAGTGTAAGTGCCACCGATCTGTTAGCCCTATTCATGGTGCAGTTAGTGGGCCCATATCTAGCTAGGCTAGATGTGAACATGAATATTTCGTGACCTTAACGGATGTGGCATCACGTTATAGTTATATGTTTCTTTTGAAGAACACAAATCGAGAACTTTTAGAGTTTCGACACGAAGTAGATAAACAGATCGACTATAGTATTATGCCGTCACGGTAAGACCGTAATGAAAATACTTAAGCAGTAAGTTTCAAATATACATGAAAGAGTACAGTATTCTTTCAGATGAGGACTCCTCCCGAGACACGTCAGTTTGACGGTGTGTCCAAATTAAAAACCGAATTTTATTGGACATGATAAGGTTTATCACGAGTCGCTCTGAGCTATCATTTCCTTCAACAGGATATGTATTAACAGTGCAAAGACTTATTTAGAATAAGGTTCCATGAAAATCTGTTTGACAGATATCATATAGGATATGAACAGGAAAGAAACAGGGTTTCTCATTCCTAATAATCTGGGTGTGCCAGGCATAACGTTTGGATGATACCAAACTAGAACCCAAATTGGATAAGTGCCATATATAGTTTATCCTAATGGAAACCAAAGTATAGTGCTTATAAATCTCACATGAGAACAATATTATTGTTGCTCACCATGCGGTTTTCCTGAGAGGAATACCGATATGCAGTGGTAAGTGGGAGGACAGTAAAACTCGATGAAAATCGGGGTAATACTGTTCAAGGCACGAAGTCCATAATGGAACATAAATAGTTCATCAAGGATGAAACTAAACCATTAATCTTCAAATACACAAGAACCGCGTAGATCGGAGAGAATCAGAAAACAACCTAGGGTATGGGTTTCTGATGTAACCCCTTAAAGATGTAAATCTTATTGAGGAACACCAACCGACTACGTACGAGAAAATGATACAAGGTATTAACTCCCTTTCATGAGTCCGAAATGGATTCCATGTATAACAACTATGTTTGGATACTAGTTGTTGTACCACAAGGCATTGTGCCTATTGGTACCGTAAACGTCTTCAAGGAAGACATATATGGATGGGAACATACCAACGTACAAAGCTAGGCTTGTGACTGAAAGGTATCATTATCAACATTGTGTTAATAATGGTTCAACCTTTTACCTGTTGCCATGCAAATCCATTTTGAAGATGCTTGTAGATAACTGCATATTTCATTTATGAAATGTGTCAGTTGTAGATCAAAATCGCTTTCCTGAAAAGGAAACCTCTTGGAGGATTCTTACAACATCCTGACGATTTTGTATAACCGACAAATAAGGTTTGCGGTTATTCGATCCATGTTTGGATTGAAGCAAGCATAAGGTTCTTGGAACTGACGTTTTGATGTAATCATAATGGTTTATGATTTAATTCAAAATGAAATGATTCTTGTGTATATAAGGAGGTTAGTGGGAGCACACTGACAGTGAAATTCCCAATAAAGCAATTGGTGAAAGCTTGGCTTTCATAGATATTCTTTCATAGAAATTCTCCGTAGAATTCTTGGGAGTAACAACCTTTATTCAAGGAATAAGATCTACTACTGGGCTAGATTTGGAGTTGTTAACACTCTCTGAGAAATTGTACATTGAATAATGTACGTAACCTGGTGTCTCATACGCTTTGAGCATATGGAGTCACAATCAGGACAATCCAAGTGATAGTCACTGGATTGAAGTTAGGAACATCTGTTAGTATCTTAGAGAACTAAAGATGCTGTCTTAAATTATGGAGTAGGAGAACTTGAAGTGACTAGGATCACTGCTGCAAGTTTCCAAACCGGTAAATACTGCGGTACTATAAAGTTTGAATAACGGGACAGTGAGTTGGAAATATTCCGAGCAAGATAACTATTGCCGAATAAACAACAAATGCGGATTATTGCTGCAGTTTGTTAGACATTATGTCCCATAGCGTCACTGTTTGTAAATGATATTGTATTATTGTACAAAATTAACTATGTGATAATGAAATTGCCTTTTGCCGTTTTGTAATATTATTTACTTTGACTTATAAATGGCGAAAGTCCATATGATTAGTACCTGGACTGAGAATGATATGAGACAGTATCAGTCCCCAAAGGTTTAATCATTAAATATCCCTAGTCGTAGTATTATCGAGACTGGACATCGATAATGCGGAATAGACTAGTATTGCGCTTGTGCACGTTGTGAGGGCACAACGGCATAGTTCTCATATATTTAAGTATTGGATACTTATGCAAGTGCGATAGGAGGTTGTGTTTTACCGATGGTACGGAAAACAGCTTCGCTCTGGATAGACCCCGCGGAATCCCATTGGTAGTATGTCTACGTGTCTATGGGAGGCCGCATCAGGGTAGGTGTATATGGTCTTAAACCTGAGACTTACATCGCTAGTACTTGCGACAATCGGTAAACTTTAGTTTTGGTGGTTGGGGACCTTAACCGGTTCTGTGTACACCTCTTCTGGGTTTATCGAGAATCGTAGTGTACTGGATGTGATGTCAAGATGGAAGTATCGCTTCAGACATATGGAGGTGATGATCACGCAGGACACAGAACTAGTACTCTATAAAAGGTTGCAACCGTCGGGACAATATGACAAGGTCAGGATTGTCCGATTTAAAGAGACTAGTTGCTTGATGTCCGATATATGTTTCGTACGGGGCAGACACATCTCCAGCCCCAGGCCTAGCATGTGATCATCCGATACTGGATCGATGTACGGAATACTACGGTATACTACGCCTGATACAGATCTTATATTCCTATAAGAATATTTCTGGAGAATTGGGTAGGCATGGCGCTTTGCTAGAAGCCAACCTTGTCTTGTAAATCGGTAAAGACGTAGTACGAGGTACGTACGTGTTCGGATTATCCGACGACCGTATTTACTGCCAAAATATCCGGAGATCTCTTAGGTCGCTTCCTGAAGATTCACCTATGATATTTGATTCGGACTTAATTAATCTTGGATTAATTGCGGAGAAACTTTATCATGGATAAAGTGCCTAATTTAGAGAGAGAACGATTAATTTGGAATTAATTGATAAAATTATTGTATTCGATATAATAATCGAAATTCGATTTCGACGCGAAATTAAAATTAGATTTTAATTCGGGCATACGAGTTAATTTAGAATTAATTCGTAAGCGACGTAAATAATAATTTCGCTAGGAGCGATTATTTATTTAAATCCGATTTAATTAACGTCGCGACGCAAGTTCGGTATTTCGGAAATATCGAACCCGAACGCGTGAGTGGACGTGGGCCCACTTTCATTTGGGAACGTGTGGGGCCCACATGACACTTGTCATTATATGCATTATTTTATTGATAAGGCATTGCATGTTAATAGTGTACAAAACACTCTAAGGCATTGCATGGTGATAGTGTGCATTACACTTAAAGGCTTTGCATGGAGTTTGAGTGTTTGACACTCTAAGCCATTGCATGGTTTATGTCATAGATTTATTATTTATTTAATAATTAGATAACATAAAATAAAATTGATTTTTGGTAAAACAAGATCAATTAAGACTTTACACAAAATCTCTCTTCTCTCTCAAATTGCCGAGAACTCCATTGATAAGGGCAAGGAAGATTTGATCTTCTATTCTCTCCAATTTTGCTAGCACAAGCAAGGGATCAAAAGAGGTGATAGGGAAACCATCAAAGAGCTTGGAATACAAAAGCTTGGAGCTTCAAGTCTTCTTCCTCCTCTTGGCCGAATCTTCCAACACTTGGAGCTTCCACCATTGATCATCTTCTTCATCACATAGCTTTGTAAGTATGATTCCGCCATGCTTCAAGTCTTTTATATATAATTCATTTATAGTATTTCATGAATGCTTAATCTTTCCTTGGGACATATTATAGAAACCAACACAGTTGAGGGCAAGCAATAGAAGCCATTTGGATCAATAATAAATCTAATTAGATTAGAGATAGTTCTGTTAGCGGCTGAGCTAGGCGTCAGCACAGGCTAAAGAATTAATGGTCTCATCGACGATCCAGATATATACTTCGATATTCATCTGATTCGTTCGGATCATACATCAATCATGGCGATGTGATGATCGTGTAAATCGCGTCAGACGATAATCATGCAAATCCGCTGACGAAAATCTTTTCTCAGCAATTTGAGCGAACCGTACATAGTTCGGGTGTTAGACACTCGAGTGACTGGCTATGTGCCAAGTGGGAGATTGTTGGATAATATGACCCATAGCGTCAATATTTGTACAGATCATGGTGTTGTTGTACAAATTAACTATGTGACAAGGAAATTGCACTCTCATCGTTTGTGATTAGATCACCATAGATATATAAATGAAGAGAGGTCCATATGATTAGTTCCTGGATTGAGAATGATATGAGACAGTATCAGTCCATGAAGGATTAATCATTAAATATCCCTAGCCGGAGTATTATCGAGACAGGACATCGATAATGCGGAATAGGCTAGTATTGCACTTGTGCGCGTTGTGAGGGCACAACGATATAGTTCTCATATATCGGTAAACTTTAGTTTTGGTGGTTGGGGACCTTAACCGGTTCTGTGTACACCTCTTCTGGGTTTATCGAGAATCGTAGTGTACTGGATGTGATGTCAAGATGGAAGTATCGCTTCAGACATATGGAGGTGATGATCACGCAGGACACAGAACTAGTACTCTATAAAAGGTTGCAACCGTCGGGACAATATGACAAGGTCAGGATTGTCCGATTTAAAGAGACTAGTTGCTTGATGTCCGATATATGTTTCGTACGGGCAGACACATCTCCAGCCCCAGGCCTAGCATGTGATCATCCGATACTGGATCGATGTACGGAATACTACGGTATACTACGCCTGATACAGATCTTATATTCCTATAAGAATATTTCTGGAGAATGGGTAGGCATGGCGCTTTGCTAGAAAGCCAACCTTGTCTTGTAAATCGGTAAAGACGTAGTACGAGGTACGTACGTGTTCGGATTATCCGACGACCGTATTTACTGCCAAAATATCCGGAGATCTCTTGGGTCGCTTCCTGAAGATTCACCTATGATATTTGATTCGGACTTAATTAATCTTGGATTAATTGCGGAGAAACTTTATCTGGATAAAGTGCCTAATTTAGAGAGAGAACGATTAATTTGGAATTAATTGATAAAATTAT
The DNA here is from genome assembly GCA_019454045.1 of Zanthoxylum bungeanum. Classification (NCBI taxonomy): domain Eukaryota; kingdom Viridiplantae; phylum Streptophyta; class Magnoliopsida; order Sapindales; family Rutaceae; genus Zanthoxylum; species Zanthoxylum bungeanum. Next base: position 12,115 of record SKCR01041081.1, read on the forward strand.
TGTATTCGATATAATAATCGAAATTCGATTTCGACGCGAAATTAAAATTAGATTTTAATTCGGGCATACGAGTTAATTTAGAATTAATTCGTAGCGACGTAAATAATAATTTCGCTAGGAGCGATTATTTATTTAATCCGATTTAATTAACGTCGCGACGCAAGTTCGGTATTTCGGAAATATCGAACCCGAACGCGTGAGTGGACGTGGGCCCACTTTCATTTGGGACGTGTGGGGCCCACATGACACTTGTCATTATATGCATTATTTTATTGATAAGGCATTGGCATGTTAATAGTGTACAAAACACTCTAAGGCATTGCATGGTGATAGTGTGCATTACACTCAAAGGCTTTGCATGGAGTTTGAGTGTTTGACACTCTAAGCCATTGCATGGTTTATGTCATAGATTTATTATTTATTAATAAATTATAACATAAATATAAATTGATTTTTGGTAAAACAAAGATCAATTAAGACTTCAACAAAATCTCTCTTCTCTCTCAAATTGCCGAGAACTCCATTGACAAGGGCAAGGAAGATTTGATCTTCTATTTCTCCAATTTTGCTAGCACAAGCAAGGGATCAAAAGAGGTGATAGGGAAACCATCAAAGAGCTTGGAATACAAAAGCTTGGAGCTTCAAGTCTTCTTCTCTCTCTTGGCCGAATCTTCCAACACTTGGAGCTTCCACCATTTGATCATCTTCTTCATCACATAGCTTTGTAAGTATGATTCCGCCATGCTTCAAGTCTTTATATATATTCATTTATAGTATTTCATGAATGCTTAATCTTTCCTTGGGACATATTAGAAACCAACACAGTTGAGGCAGCAATAGAAGCCATTTGGATCAATAATAAATCTAATTAGATTAGATATAGTTCTGTTAGCGGCTGAGCTAGGCGTCAGCACAGGCTAAAGAATTAATGGTCTCATCGACGATCCATATATACTTCGATATTCATCTGATTCGTTCGGATCATACATCATGGCGAGTGATGATCGTGTAAATCGCGTCAGACGATAATCATGCAAATCCGCTGACGAAAATCTTTTCTCAGCAATTTGAGCGAACCGTACATAGTTCGGGGTTTAGACACTCGAGTGACTGGCTATGTGCCAAGTGGGAGATTGTTGGATAATATGACCCATAGCGTCAATATTTACAGATCATGGTGTGTGTTGTACAAATTAACTATGTGACAAGGAAATTGCACTCTCATCGTTTGTGATTAGATCACCATAGATATAAATGAAGAGAGGTCCATATGATTAGTTCCTGGATTGAGAATGATATGAGACAGTATCAGTCCATGAAGGATTAATCATTAAATATCCCTAGCCGGAGTATTATCGAGACAGGACATCGATAATGCGGAATAGGCTAGTATTGCACTTGTGCGCGTTGTGAGGGCACAACGACATAGTTCTCATATATTTAAGTATTGGATACTTATGCAAGTGCTCTATAGGAGGTTGTGTTTCACCGATGGTACGGGAAACAGCTTCGCTCGGAAAGACCCCTCGGAATCCCATTGGTATTATGATATGTGTCTATGGGAGTCCGACATCAGGGTAGGAGTATTTAATCTTAACCGGAGACTTGCACCGCTAATACTTACGACAATCAATATACTTTAGTTGAGGTCGTCTACGACTCTAACTGTTGGAAATTCTAATCCATGTCCCAAGATCAAAAGAGCAAACAAAATATATATATATAATGAATGAACAATATTGAAGTATGGCGGAATCATACTCACAAGATCGGAATGCGGATGAGTTGATGAAATAAAATTTTTTCTCCTTTGTGCAGTGAAGATTTTCGGCCAAGGTGAGTGGGGAAGCTCCAAGCTTTCTTTGATCCTTCCAAGCTCAAGAATTAGTTTCCCATAACACCTTTGTATGATCCCTTGAAGGTGCTAGCCTTATATGTGATTCAATGTTCCAAACATACACAATTTCTTCAAGTTTTTGCAACAAAAACATAAAAGTGGAGAGGGCTGTGAAACTTCACAGTTTCGGTCAAGAGGAAAGAGAGAAGGATAATGATTTTTGATTTCAAAATCAATTTATATTTGTGTCATAATAATTGTCAAACATATACCATACCTTTGGTAGGTGTATGACACAAATCTATCACCATTCCTTGCCTTTGAGTGTTGTACACACTATCACCTAAACCCATCACACAAAAGTGAATTTAATGACAAGTGATGTGATGGTTGATGTGACATGTGGGCCCCACTTGATTCCGAATGCGAGTGGGCCCGCAAACCACTCCCGGGCTCGGGTTCGATAATTCCGAATTAACGAACTTCCGTCGCGACGTTATTTAAATCGAATTTAATTAAAATAATATGCCTAGCATAATTACTATTCATGTCGCTAATGAATTAATTCTAAATTAATTCTTTTGCCCGAATTAAAATCTAATTTTAATTCCGCGTCGAAATCGAATTTCGTTTAATATATCAAATATATTATTTTAACGATTAATTCCAAATTAATCTATTCTCCTTTTCAAATAGTACTTTATCCAAGATAAGTCTCTCCGCAATTAATCCAAGATTAATTGAGTTCGAATCATACGTCATCGGTGAATCTTCGGGAAGCGACCCAAGAGATCTCTGGATATGTTGGCAGTAAATACGGTCGTCGGATTATCCGAACACGTACGTACCAAAGTACTACGTTTTACCGATTTACAAGACAAGGTTAGCCTCTAGCAAAACGCCATGCCTACCCAATTCTCCAGAAATATTCTTACTGGAATATAAGATCTATAACAGGCGTAGTATACCGTAGTATAGTGTATAGCAATCCAGTATCGGATGATCACATGTAAGGCCTGTGGCTGGAGATGTGTCTGCCCGTACGATACATATATCGGACATCAAACAACTAGTCTCTTTGAATCGGATAATCCTGACCTTGTCATATTATCCGATGGTTGCAACCAATATAGGTACTAGTTCTGTATCCTGCGCGATCATCATCTCCATATGTCTGAGGTGATACTTCCGTTTTGACATCACACCCAATACACTACGATTCCCGATAAACCTAGAAGAGGTGTACACAGAACCTGTTAAAGCCCTGGACGACCAAAACTAAAGTCTACCGATTGTCGCAAGTACTAGCGATGCAAGTCTCAGGTTAAGACCATATGCACCTACCCTGAAGCGGACTCACATAGACACCGCAGACATACTACCAAGGATTCCGCGGGGTCTATCCAGAGCGAAGCTGTTTTCCGTACCATCAGTAAAACACAACCTCCTACCGCACTGCATAAGTATCCAATACTCATAATATATGAGAACTATGCCGTTGTGCCCTCACAACACGCACAAGTGCAGTACTAGTCTATTCCGCTTATCGATGTCCAATCTCGATAATACTACGACTAGGGATATTTAATGATTATACCTTTATGGATTGATACTGTCTCATATCATCTCAATCCGGAATTAATCATAGGGACTTTTACCATTTATATATCAAAGTAAATAAATTACAAAACGGTAAAAGGCAATTTCATTACTACATAGTTAATTTCATACAATAATACAATATCATTTACAAAATAGTGACGCTATGGGTCATAACTGTCTAACAATCTCCCACTTGGCCTATAGCCAGTCACTCAAGCATCTAATACCTGAACTATGTACATGTCGCTCAAACTTTTCCCGAGGAATAGCCTTCGTCATCGGATCTGCAATATTATCCTCTGATGCGATCTTTTCGATCTTTACATCGCCACGATGTATGATCTCTC
>SKCR01041082.1:0-15819 GCA_019454045.1 Zanthoxylum bungeanum
GTGCTTTAAAGACTTAGATTCTAAATCTAATCCTATTGGGTCTCAAAGCCCAACTAACATCCAATGTTAATTTAATTCAAGTCAAATGGGTTTTCAATTGATTTATTAAGGCTTGGGCTTTGGTCAATGTGGGTCAAACCCAATTACCAAGCCCAAATAAGGAATCACCCTTAAATGCCATAAAACCAATTTTAAGCCCATAAGGCCCAATTAAATTTTTAAAGCCCATTATATTATATTTGGACTTAATGGAGTGATTTAGGCCCAAATTGGATCCAATCCTTTTGGCCCAAATCTACTTGGTCCACCCACGCCCATTATGCCCAAATATTAAAAGCCCAATTCACCAATTAAGCCCATTAAATAAATTTTAATATTCCAAACATTAAAGTCCAATTAATTAAAGTGTAAAACCAAGATTAATATATTAAACCAAATATTTCAAAAATACCCATTTAATTTATTAATCATCTATTTTTCAAAATAAATGTCCAACATTAATTTTAACAAAAAATCAACTCCTTTACATGTCCATTAACATTCGGCCAAGGTGAGTTTTTTTATGTCGATTTGTTTTTCAATCCGATTGAATTACTAATTTACGTCCCGTATACGTTCTAAGTCATCCAATGATCTTAAACACAAAAAATTCCAATCCACTCCAAGTAGCAACACATTCGGCCAAGGCATGAATTTGGGGAAAAAAATCATCCAATGCATTTTTCATAAAATTGATTTCATATTATGTCATTTTACATACATATAAGCATACTCATTCATCAAATTTCACAAGAACATGCTTCAATCAATTTTACCCAAATTTTAACCTAAAGTATTTCATGCTTAACCATGGCTCTGATACCATTGTTGGTTTCTATTATATTTCCCAAGGAAAGATTAAGCATTTAAATACAACAATGAATATATATATTAAAAGATGAAGTATGGCAGAATCATACTCACAAAGATCGGAATGCGGATGCGTTGATGAAATGAAAATTTTCTCCTTTGTGCAGTGAAGGTTTCGGCCAAGGTGAGTGGGGAAGCTCCAAGCTTTCTTTGATCCTTCCAAGCTCAAGAATTAGTTTCCCATAACACCTTTGTATGATCCCTTGAAGGTGCTAGCCTTGTGTGTTAATTTATGTTCCAAACAAAACACAATTCTTCAAGTTTTTGCAACAAAACAGAAAAGTGGAGAGGGCTGTGAAACTTCACAGTTTCGGTCAAGAGGAAAGAGAGGAGAGTGAGGGATTTGATTTCAAAAATCAATTTATATTTATGCCATAATATTATTAAATTAATAATAAACTTATGACACAAATCATGCAATGGCTTAGAGTGTCAAACACTCAATTTCCATGCAAAACCATTGAGTGCATTGTACACTATCTCCATGCAATGCATCACAATTAAATAATGCATAATATGACATGTGTCATGTGGGCCCCACACGTTTCCAAATGAAAGTGGGCCCACGTGCACTCACGCGTTCGGGTTCGATATTTTCGAAATACCGAACTTACGTCGCGACGTTAATTAAATCGAATTTAAATAAATGATTGCGCCTAGCGAAATTATTATTTACGTCGCTAACGAATTAATTCTAAATTAACTCGTGCCCTTGAACAAAGAAGAAGTTCGCCTTGTAACTCACTAGATTCTAGAACATCGGTTATTATCCTAATAGCAGCTGAGGAAATGGCAAGTGCCAGGCTAAAGACAAAGAGCTGTTCGCGTTAAATTACAACTCAAAGGGAAATAGATTCGCAGAAGCTTCAGAGGCCATACAGCGAAAGATTCGCTCATCACGAGAATATTACATATTACCTTAGGCGTTAGCACTTTAGAAAGATTGTCCGAATTAAAATCTAATTTTAATTTCGCGTCGAAATCGAATTTCGATTATTATCGAATATAATAATTTTACGTTTAATTCCAAATTAATCGTTCTCTCTCTATTTATAGTAGTTTATCCAAGATAAAGTCTCTCCGTAATTAATCCAAGATTAATCGAGTTTGAATCATACGTCATTGGTGAATCTTCGGGAAGCGACCCAAGAGATCTTCGGATATGTTGGCAGTAAATACGGTCGTCGGATAATCCGAACACGTACGTACCTCGTACTACGTTTTTACCGATTCACAAGACAAGGTTGGCTTCTAGCAAAGCGCCATGCCTACCCAATTCTCCAGAAATATTCTTATAGGAATATCAGATCTATATCAAGCGTAGTATACCGTAGTATTGCGTACATCGATCCAGTATCGGACGATCACATGTTAGGCCTGGGGCTGGAAATGTGTCTGCCCCGTACGAAACATATATCGGACATCAAGCAACTAGTCTCTTTAAATCGGACAATCCTGACCTGGTCATATTGTCCCGACGGTTGCAACCTTTTATAGAGTACTAGTTCTGTGTCCTGCGTGATCATCACATCCATATGTCTGAAGTGATACTTCCATCTCGACATCACATCCAGTACACTACGATTCTCGATAAACCCAGAAGAGGTGTACACAGAACGGTTAAGGTCCCCAACCACCAAAACCAAAGTTTACCGATTGTCGCAAGTACTAGCGATGTAAGTCTCAGGTTAAGACCATATACACCTACCCTGATGCGGCCTCCCATAGACACGCAGACATACTACCAATGGGATTCCGCGAAGTCTATCCAGAGCGAAGCTGTTTTCCGTACCATCGGTAAAACAACCTCCTATCATACTTGCATAAGTATCCAATACTTAAATATATGAGAACTATGCCGTTGTGCCCTCACAACGTGCACAAGCGCAATACTAGTCTATTCCGCATTATCGATGTCCGATCTCGATAATACTCCGACTAGGGATATTTAATGATTAAACCTTTATGGATTGATACTGTCTCATATCATCTCAATCCGGTATTAATCATATGGACTTTCGCCATTTATATATCAAAGTAAATAATATTACAAAACGGCAAAAGGCAATTTCATTATCACACAGTTAATTTTATACAATAATACAATATCATTTACAAACAGTGACGCTATGGGACATAATGTCTAACAATTCCTACTACATATTTTCTGACTCTATATGATGTAGACCATGTAACGTTATAATTAGACTCAAAACTAATCTGACCCTAATAGTTGCGGATTATATTCTCCATGAATAAGAAACGCGTTCTTAATTTCTCAAAGATAACAAAGAACATGTTTCAAGACCCATCATATGCTCTACAAGGTATCAAAATAGCAAGTAATAATTACGATTAAATTGATATCCTTAATCGCACATAATATAGAATTCATTATGCCATCATCCTATGATATATAAGATTGACTATATATTCTAATCAATTTCTCTTTCGACAAAGGAATCATCCATTACGAAAGATGAATACTATATATAAGAGACACACTAACTGTCAAACATTTATATTAACTATCTCACAGATAGTCATATTATGTCCTTTATTAGATCATATCTAATGCACGACTAAGGGGAGTATCTCACAAGTCTCTTAGTTTTATATCATATATAAAACCTTATATCGAATATAGCAGAGACCACTCCCACTGCTATCAATGAGAAAATAAGACTTATGTAAACATTTTACATCATAAACATTTCATTATTACATTAATAATGATAATGTCGTTAGGATATACAATACTAGAAAGAAATATGTACGCTCACACTAACCCTACATTCACATTTGTATCCTCTATGCTTTGATAAAATCAGACAATCTGACTGTTATCTAAATTATAGAACACAAATTTCCGGAAATCTCATCTGAGTCTACAATAGGCTCTATAAGCTAGTATACCAAACTACTATCTTAGCAGAATACAAACTCCAGGGCCATTCTAGAATGAACTCTTCAAGCAAAGAAATCACAACGGATCTCTTTTTCGAAAAAAACCATTTAAGAACAACATTTTGTATTCCTAGCTAAAATATATAGTTTAATATCAAATTAACCAATAGATCTTTAATTGTTCAATCAGTGTGACTAGAGACAAGTTTCCTCATAATCTACAATAGATTGATGAGTATAACATTTCTCATTGTCATACTATAAAGGTCAAACCTTTAATAAGCTCACTTTGCTTTTGCTGCGCAAAACATTTGCACATTTTATGAACGATTCATAACGAAAGCTTAATCAAGTACAAAACTTGATCGTAGTAAGCTATGAACAACCTTAGATCTATGATTTAATGCTAACTTCCGGAATCGATATCAAATATCGCTTCAACTATAAGTTATAGTATAATCTTCTTCAATAAGAAAACAACATAACCATTTAGTATCAAAATACTTCGCACATGATTCTGACATTCTATTGGACTTATATGGAAGATGTCTAAGGGTATTTTCATCTTATTAATTATGTAGTTCCATTTATAGTTTATCACTCTCATAATCGACTTCAATAAGTCAAGTCTTTTCTACAATCTTTAACATCTAATGTTACACACCAAGTAATAAAACAATTTTATTACTCGGGATCGTAGAAAATATATTCTATCATATAGAATACAATATTCTATTAAATTGATAAACTTTTACTTGTACCTCTGAGGCGCAAGTACTTTCAATTATATAACCATTATACAAAAGAAATATTCAAATCTCAAACTTTTCAAGATTCGAATTTTCTACCCATACATATCACATACGTAACTATAGAAACTAATGGAACCTTAATTAAAAGGATGAATTAGTATTACGAAACTAATTCGGTAACACTCAATATCAAGCGAATCAAATCATATAAGATTCGATTTCTCCTACTGACCAATTCCATCTCGATGGAATCGTAGAAGAATAATATTGAGTAAGAATCACGTTCATTGAATAATCTTAAAACTAATTGACATTAATTTATATGTTTGATCGTATCAAATATCTTTGAACAATTCAAAGATTCATGATGAATTTTAAAGATACAGTTTTCAAAACTTCAATATCGAATATCTTTGAACCAGTCAAAATATTTTATCTGTGTTTCATCAGAAACATATTGAAAGTTCTCGAACCATTTAAGACGTTCAATATGTATTCTTATAGAAATACGTAACTAAGTCATGACAACTCATTAACTAAGTTACGAAGTAAAGAAAACTATCCAAGGAAATTTATAACTCATTAACTACATACATCCAATGTATTAATTTAATAAATCTGTGGTCCAATGATGATCATTGGTTAAATGAGATTTAATCATATTCCCAAATACAATATTCATTAAATGGATAAGGATATGTGATGTGATCTCGTATCAAACCATCATTTACCATACAGAATAAGCATATAATGCTTAAGTGATAAAATCTCATAAAGCACTATTCTAAGTTATTTACTTAACCAAATATTTTTCTTAATGTTTATCTCTTCATCAATGACACTACTAGTCATTTTAAAATGTGTAACAACTGTTTATAAAGAACAAGTAACTATCCAATAGTTGCAAGTTCTGATATCATATACCAAAATAATAATTAAATAATATTTTAAATAACTAGACGGGAGATCTGGTATCCAATACCTATAGTTGTCGTATTGTGAGAATCAATATTCTCTACACATATTATACACATCTCATTTCTTTAGCTTTATAATTTGCCTTCAACTATTCACAACAATTGTAAATAATTGATTAGCAAACTGTGTCAGACACATTACCTCTAAAGGTCACTAAAGCCAAGAAACGTCATTATCAGATAAACAAATACCTAATGGGATTTTCTTAATGCCAATCAAGAATCTCGAGACATGAACTAATTCACATCAATTCTTACTGCAAAAGAAATTGTTCTCTATACTGAATTATATCATAAAACAGATATCTATTTAGATTACCAATTATGACTTAGTAACTAAGTCACTAACCATCTTGATTTTCAAGGAAATCAGAATAACAGTTCCCGGTGGTTTAGACTAATCTAATTATATCCACGTCTACTGTTATCTAGAACCTATTCTAGAAAACTACAACTATAAGTGAAGTCAAAAAGTATATATAAAATAAATATGCATGCAGTAGATTAAAAGTTTAATTCTATATACACAATAGAATAAAGGAAACATAAGCGGCAATTCTCATAATATTACACAATGTCTTATTTATGGAGTTTTAATCTAGCAGTGCCTCTCACTACTTTACATAATATCGTAATCCCCCACAGAAAACAAGAATTCAATAATTAAATTGAATTCCATAGTGAAAAGTGGACCCCATGAATATATTTCTACTCACGGTTTTTGCACGTTCTCACCTACGTATATTCATAGGTAGACAACTCATCGTCAATCACACTCACTGTGACTCCTGATTTTGGTCCTGACCGTTTCTCGTTGTGACAGCTTTGACACGTTGACATGAGGCATATCAAGGCTTCACTTGTCAGTGACAAACTCAAGCTACCAATGTAGTCCTGAAAGCTTTGGCACGTTCAGGATTTCCACTTTCACTTGAATTTGTATCTTATCCTAAAAGGGTTTTATGGCGGAAATCCGGTAACGCAGCGGAATAGTGGAAATTCAAAATTTTCCGATTTCAAATTTTTTCTCGAATCAATCAAATAAACTTATTTATTTAATTATCCAATTATCAAATTCTGAAAAATTACACAAGAGATCAAATTTCTTAGTAATTACTAAATTGCCCCATAACTTTGCAAATTGATCATTTTATTCCAAAAATTGTCAAATACAATTCTGGATGATTCTAAATCATTTCTAAAATATTTTTCAACATATCCAATACATCAAAATCAGATTTTACACAAATCCCCAAATTTAAGCTAATTGCCGAGAGCACCCTACATTTTCGGTTTATTGCATTTTGGTCTCTTTTTGTTCAAAACATGCCAAAATCAAATCCAATCAACCCAAAAATTTACATGCATCATATACAATCCATAATACATCACATATATGAAAATCCCCAAATTTGGAGAGGGTTATGTTGGGTTTCTAAGGTCATCCCAAGATAAATCCAAGCATAAAATAGTGTGAATACGTAAAGGAGAAAATCGAAATTATACTTACTTTGAACGGTTGAGAGGATGTGTAGAGAACAAAAACTTTGCTCTCTTGGAAATGCTTTAAGCTTCTCTTTGAAGTTGATCTCCAAGCTCCAAGCTTTAAGATTGATTCCAAGCTCTTGGGAATGGTTTCCCTAACACCCTGTATGATTCTTTGATGTGCTAGCACCTTGAAAATTTTGCAGCAAAATTTTCTTCTTCTCCTTGGTGTATTCGGCCAAGCCAAAATTTTAGAGAAAAAAAATGGAGTTTGGCCCTGAGATGGGATAGAAGAGAGAGTGAGTGAAAGTGTTGTATTTGTTTTTCAAAACAAAATTAAATGATATACCAAATCCAAGATTTTGGTAAAAGTCATTCAACCTTTACACTTGAGTGTTTGGTAAGTTACCATCAATTCATTACTTACTTCCATCACCAATAAGTGATGAGAAAGACAAGTGATGTGACATGTGGTGTGACAAGTGGGCCCCACTTGATTCAAAATCCGAGTGGGCCCGCAAACACATTCCGGGCTTGGGTTCATTAATTCCGAATTAACGAATTTTCCGTTGCGACGTAATTAAATCAAATTTAATTAAATAATTATGCGTAGAAAAATTACTATTCACATCGCTCGCGAATTAATTCTAAATTAATTCATTCGCCCGAATTAAAATCCAATTTTAATTCCATTATGAAATCTAATTTCATTAAATATATCGAATATATTATTTTATCGATTAATTCAAAATTAATCGTTCTCTCTCGTCAAATAGTATTTTATCCGAGATAAAATCTCTCTGTAATTAATCCTAGATTAATTATGTTCGAATCATACGTCATCGGTGAATCTTCGGGAAGCGACCCATGAGATCCCTGGATAAGTTAGCAGTAAATCTGGTCGTCGGACTATCCAAACACGTGAGTACCTCGTACTACGTTCTTACCGATTTACGAGACATGGTTGGCTTCTAACAAAGCACCGTGTCTACTCAATTCTCCAGAAATATTCTTAAAAGAATATATAATCTTTGTCAGGCGTAGAATACGTAGTATTGTGTATAGCGATCCAGTATCGGATGTCACATGCAAGGACTGAGGCTGGAATAGTGTCTGCCCCGTACAAAGCATATATCGGATCACAAACAACTATTCTCTTTAATCGGATAATCATGACCTTGTCATATTATCCCGATAGTTGCAACACATTAGAGTACCAGTTCTGTATCCCTGCATGATTATCATCTCCATATGACTGAAGTGATACTTCCGTCTTGACATCACACCCAATACACTACGATTCTCAATAAACCCAGAAGAGTCATACACAGAACCTGTTAAAGTCCCGGATGACCAAAACCAAAGCATATTGATTGTCGCAAGTAATAGCGATGCAAGTCTCAGGTTAAGACCAAATACACCTACCCTGATTTGGATTCCCATAGACACATAGTCACACTACCAATGGGATTTCGAGGGGTCTATCCAGAGCGAAGCTGTTTCCGTACTATCGGTAAACACAACCTCGTATCATACTTGCATAAGTATCCAATAATTAAATATATGAGAACTATGTTGTTACACTTCCATAACACGCACAAGTGTAATACGAGTCTATTCCGCATTATCGATGTCTAGTCTCGATAATACTCCGACTAGAGATATTTAATGATTAAACCCTTATGGATTGATATTGTCTCATATCTTATAATCTGAAACTAATCATAAGGACTTTTATCATTTATATATATTTAAGTAATCAAATTACAAAATGATAAAATGCAATTTCCATTGTCACATAGTTAATTTGTACAAAAACTACAATGTCTTTTACAAATAGTGATGCTATAGGTCATAATTGTCCAACAATCTCCCAATTGGCCTATAGCCAGTCACTCAAGCATCTAACACCTGAACTATGTACATGTCGTTCAAACTTTTGCTGAGGAATAGCTTTCGTCAGCGGATCTGCAATGTTATCCTCTGACGCGACCTTCTCGATCTTCACATCGCCACGATGTATGATCTCACGAATCAGATGGAAACGTCGAAGAACATGCTTGGATCGTTGATGAGACTGCGGTTCCTTAGCCTGCGCTATAACCCCTTTATTCTCACAATACAATGGAACGGGCTCAGCTGCTAACGGAACTACTCCTAATCCAATTAGGAATTTACGGATCCAAACTGCCTATTTTGCTGCTTCAGCTGCAGCAATGTACTCCGCTTCTGTTGTTGAATCGGCAACAGTCTCTTGCTTGGAAGATTTCCAACTTACTGCTCTGTTATTCAAACAAAATATGTACCCGGATTGTGACTTACAGTCGTCTTTATCGGTTTGGAAACTTGCATCGGTATACCCAGTTACCTCAAGTTCTCAATCTCCATAGATTAAGAAAGCATCCTTAGTTCGTCTAAGATACTTAAGGATATTCTTAACCGCTATCCAGTGACCATCACCTCGATCGGCCTGATAGCGACTACACATGCTCAAAGCATACGAGACATCAGGTCGTGTACATATCATGGCATACATGATCGATCCGACTGCCGAGGCGAATGGTATCCGACTCATATTGTCTCTCTCATCTTGAGTCTTAGGACACATGTCCTTAGAAAGAGTGACGCCATGTGACACTGGTAACAGTCCCCTCTTGGACTGATCCATGTTGAATCTCTTCAACACTTTGTCAATGTAAGTGCTCTGGGAGAGTCCAAGCAGCTTTCTAGATCTATCCCGGTAGAACTTTATTCCTAGAATAAAGGCTGCTTCTCCCAGATCTTTCATGGATAATTTTAATGAAAGCCAAGCTTTCACCGATTGTAGCATGGGAATTTCATTGCCAATAAGCAATACATCATCAACGTAAAGGACAATGAATGTCAGTGCGCTCCAACTAACCTTCTTATATACACAAGGATCATCCTCGTTTTGAACGAAATCATATTCTTTTATGATCTCATCAAAACGTTGGTTCCAAGAACGCGATGATTGCTTCAATCCATAAATGGATCGATTCAACTTACAAACATTGTTTGCAAGTCTTGGTACGATAAAATCGTCAGGCTATTGCATATAAGCATCCTCCAAAAGGTTTCCGCTAAGGAAAGCGGTTTTGACGTCCATCTGCCATATCTCGTAATCGATATATACAGCAATACCAAGCATTATCCGAATGGATTTAATAATGGCAACGGGTGAAAAAGTTTCATCATAATCGACACCATGTCGTTGACGATACCCTTTTCGCTACAAGCCTAGCTTTGTACGTTTGTATGTTGCCATCCATGTCGGTCTTCTTCTTGAAGACCCATTTGTAACCAATAGGCTTTACGTCTTCTGGTGCATCAACCAGTGTCCAAACTTGGTTGTGTACATGGAATCCATTTCGGACTCCATGGCCTCTTGCCATAAAGTGGAATCGATATCTTGTATCACTTCCTCATACGTAGCCGGCTCGTCATACTCAATAAGATTAATATCCATATGAGGTGAGATCATAAACCATACCTCTCAGGTTGTTTTCTGACTCTCTTCGACCTACGCGGTTCTTGTGTATTCGAAGATTGTAGTACAGTTTCATCCCTGATGAGCTGCTCATGTTCCGTTAAGGATTCTGTGCCAGGAATAGTATCACTCCGATTTTCATCGAGTTCTACTTTCCTCCCACTTACCACTGCATTTAGGAATTCCTTCTCAAGGAAAACCGTATGTAGAGCAACAAATACTTTGTTCTCTTGTGGGTGATAGAAGTAATATCCATTGGTTTCCCTAGGATATCCTACAAATAGGCATTTATCCGATTTGGGTTCTAGTTTGGTACCTTCCAAACATTTGAAGTATGCCCAGCAACCCCAAATCTTCAGGAATGAGAAACCCGGTTTCTTTCCTGTCCATATTTCATACGGAGTCTGTTGAACAGACTTTGACGGAACCTTATTCAAAATAAGTATTGTACTGTTCAATGCATATACCCATTAGGAAATAGGTAGCTCTGTGCGACTCATCATAGACCTAACCATGTATAACAAAGTTCGGTTTCTCCGTTCGGACACACCATTTATTTGCGGTGTTCCGAGAGGAGTCCACTGTGAAAGAATACCATATACTTTCAAGTAATCAAGAAACTCATTGCTTAAGTATTCGCCACCATGGTCCAACCATAATGTCTTAATACTTTTGCCGGTCTGTTTTTCTACTTCGTGTCGAAACTCTTTGAATTTCTCAAAGGTTTCTGACTTGTGACTCATAAGATACACATAATCATAACGCGATGCATCATCTGTAAAGGTTACGAAGTATTCATATCCACCTCTATCCTGGCTAGACATGGGCCCACATACGTCACTATGAACGAGAGCTAACAGTTCGGTGGCACATGCACCTTTACCGCTAAAAGGTGTTTTAGGCATTTTTCCTAATAAACAAGATTTGCAGACGTCATATGAATTTGGATCAAATCCGTCCAAGTACCCACTCTTCGAAAGTGTGGATATGCGATTCTTGTTAATGTGTCTCAGATGACAATGCCACATATAAGTTTCATCTTTGTTACTTAATTTAAGCCTTTTGTTTGTTACATTATATGTTAGAGATTGATTTATATTCAAAATATAAAGACCATTATTTACATCAGCAGTGCAAATCTCCACATCATTTTTATACATAAAACACCCAGTGTTTCTAAATACAAAAGTATACCCACATTGGGCTAACATAGATATAGAAAAAATATTCCTAGTCAAACTAGGTACATAATAACAGTCTGTAAGTTTAAGTACATGCCCCGAGGGCAGTTCCAAAACATAAGTCCCAATGGCCAAAACGGCGACTCGTGTCCCATTTCCAACGCGGAGGTCAATCTCTCATGAGGCCAGTATCCTGCTAATCTGTAGATCATGCACATCAGTACATATATGAGTACCACAACCAGAATCAAAAATCCAATTTTTAAAACTAGTAGTAGACATGTAATTCCCCGTGCCCGCTTTGATTTCCTTCATGTGTGCCTTATACTCGCGGCAGTCACGCTTCCAGTGACCCCGCTTCCCGCACTACAGACATACATCTTGAGATTTGTCCTTACCCTTCCCAGAAGGTTTTGACGATTTGGCCTTGCCCTTCTTCTTCTTCTTCTTCTTTACACCTCATGTCGCCTTAGGCCAAGCCCTTGGAGTCTGAGATGTTGAAGCGAAGTAAGCCTCGCGCTTCTTGCCTTTTATGAGCTCTTTTTCTACTTCGCGCAGTGTGGACTTTAACTCTCCAAGAGTATGGTCTTGATTCAACATATTGTAGTTCAGGATTAACCCACTCCAAGTGTCGGGTAGAGACTATAATATCAAATCTATAGAAGTCTCAGCCTCGAAGACAATGCCCATTTGTCCCAGCTGCTCAATGTCAGCAATCATCTGCGACACGTGGTGCTCAACTGATGTACCCTCTGATATGCGAGCGCGAAAGAGCTTCTTCTGCAACTCATATCTCTGCGATCTAAGTTAGATCGATGAAGATCATGCAACTTCGCCATCATATTATAGGGATCCAATCTCTTGTTCTGACGACGGAATTGTTGAGTCATAGCAGTAAGCATTATAGATTGAGCAGTGAAGTTTTCATCGCTATGAGTTTTCCAAAGCTCTAGCTCAACTATCTGATCAGATCTAGGGTTAGGCCCAAGAGGTCTCTCTATAGTGTATAACAACTTCTCGGATCCCAGGATAATCCTGATTCATATCCCATCTTGAAGTTTGGCCATTAAAGAATTGTCGCCCATGATAATATCTCTAATGCTCGACTTTCCCGTCATCTTAATGCATAGTCAAACTATTCAATTAACGATGTATGGGTACAGTCTAATTGTTACAAGAAAAAATAATAAAAAATATTAGTCCAACTAATAATATTATTGACGAAAATAATTTGAAAGCGCGTAAAGCCAAATATTTGAACGAAATTGCAAATTCAATACTGGCCTCCCCTATTTTCGGCGAGCCTCTAACCCCGTGTTGAGTACTTGGGAACCTAGTTCCTAGTGGGCTAGGATCCGTTAAATAACACACAACCTTGACTTTGGCCAACAAGCTGTATGATATTTAACTAGGTAGATCTCTAATATCAATTGGATCTCATCCAATTCCTAGATCTGGTAGGTGGACCTCCAAGTCCGAAACATATAATAACATATATGCCAATATATCCAATATATTTTCCTAACCATTTCCCTCTGAATCAACTAAGCCTTAGCTTTGGCTCAACAAGCTTAATGATTCCAGTTAAGCGGGACCCATTAACTTTGGAAAGCTTCGTAATCAATGTCGGGACAAAGTGATCTTGACTTTGGCCAACAAATCACAACTTGGACAAACATATGATAAAGGTCTTGACTTTGGCCGACAAACCAGTGCCAATCTTGGATCTTGAGAATGATGTTAGACATTATGACCCATAGCGTCACTGTTTTGTAAATGATATTGTATTATTGTACAAAATTGACTATGTGATAATGAAATTGCCTTTTGCCGTTTTGTAATTTATTTACTTTGATATATAAATGGCGAAAGTCCATATGATTAATTCCGTATTGAGATGATATGAGACAGTATCAATACATAAAGGTTTAAATCATTAAATATCCCTAGTCGGAGTATTATCGAGATCGGACATCGATAATGCGGAATAGACTAGTATTGCACTTGTGCATGTTGTGAGGGCACACGGCATAGTTCTCATATATTTAAGTATAGGATACTTATGCAAGTGCGATAGGAGGTTGTTTTTTACCGATGGTACGGAAAACAGCTTCGCTCTGGATAGACCCCGCGGAATCCCATTGGTAGTATGTCTGCGTGTCTATGGGAGGCCGCATCAGGGTAGGTGTATATGGTCTTAACCTGAGACTTGCATCGCTAGTACTTGCGACAATAGGTCAACTTTGGTTTTGGTGGTTGGGGGACCTTAACTGGTTCTGTGTTCACCTCTTCTGGGTTTATCAGGAATCGTAGTGCACTGGGTGTGATGTCAAGATGGAAGTGTCACTTCAGACATATGGAGTTGATGATCGCGCAGGATACAGAACTAGTGCTCTATAAAAGGTTGCAACCGTCGGGACAATATGACTAGGTCAGTATTGCCCGATTTAAAGAGAATAGTTGCTTGATGTCCGATATATGTTTCGTACGGGGCAGACACATTTCCAGCCCCAGGCCTAACATGTGATCGTCCGATACTGGATCGATGTACGCAATACTACGGTATACTACGCTTGATATAGATCTAATATTCCAGTAAGAATATTTATGGAGAATTGGGTAGGCATGGCGCTTTGCTAGAAGCCAACCTTGTCTTGTAAATCGGTAAAAATGTAGTACGAGGTACGTACGTGTTTGGATTATCCAACGACCGTATTTACTGCCAACATATCCGGAGATCTCTTGGGTCGCTTCCTGAAGATTCACCTATGATGTTTGATTCGAACTTTATTAATCTTGGATTAATAACGGAGAAACTTTATCTTGGATAAAATGCCTTATTATGAGAGAGAGAGATCGATTAATTTGGAATTAATCGATAAAATAATATATTCGATATATTATTAAACGAAATTAGATTTCGACGCGGAATTAAAATCGGATTTTAATTCGGGCAAACGAATTAATTTAGAATTAATTCATTAGCGAACTGAATAGTAATTTCGCAAGGCGTAATTATTTAATTCACGTCGCGACGGAAATTCGTTAATTTGGAATTAACGAAACCAAGCCCGAAAGTGTTTGCGGACACATTCGTATTTTGAATCGAGTGATATCCGCAAATCACATCGCGATATCTCATTACTTAATACGAATAGATGGTGGATGTATCTAGTCACCTTTGAGGGATGATACATTGTCTCTAATCTCAAAGTGTGGTAATGATGGCAAATGATGGATTTCATTTTGGAGGGAAAGCCATGCATGGCTTTGAAGTATTTTTTGCATTAAAAATTCTTTTGGTATTAGATATCATATCACTTTTCATTTCCTTTGTCATTCACGGTTTTGGCATGCAAAGGGAACAAAATTAAAAGTGAAACACTCTCCTCTCTTCTTTCTCTCTTGCTCACGCCGTGAGCTGCACATGCAAGGTAGAAGATTGTTCTCTCATTCTCCATTTTTGCTAGCACAAGCAAGGAATCAAGGAGGTGATAGGGAAACCACCTTGGAGCTTGGAATACACAAAGCTTGGAGCTTTCAACTCTTTTCTCCTCTTGGCCGAACCATATAGGAACTTGGAGCTTCAACCCTTTGTTCATCTTCTTCATCACAAAAGCTTTGTAAGTATGATTCCGCCATGCTTCAAGTTTATTATATATTCATTTATTGTATTTCATATGCTTATACTTTCCTTGGGACAATAATAGAAACCAACAATGGTAACATTGAGCTATGTTTAAGCATGAAATATATTAGGTTAAAATTTGGGTAAAATTGATTGAAGCATGTTCTTGTGAAATTTGATGAATGAGTATGCTTACATGTATATAGAATGATATTATATGGAATCAATTTTGAGAAAAATGCATTGGATGATTTTTTCCCCAAAATGTAACCTTGGCCGAATGGGTATGAACATTGGATGTGTTGGAATTTTTTGTGTACAAGATCATTGGATGTCTTAAAACGTATACGGGACGTAGATTAGTGATTCAATCGGATTGAAAAACAATCGACACAAAAATCTCACTTGCCGAATCTTAATGGACATGAAAATGGACTTGATTTTTGTTCAAATTAATGTTGGACATATGTTT
>SKCR01041083.1:0-15925 GCA_019454045.1 Zanthoxylum bungeanum
AGAGTGCCATTTCCATATTACATAGTTAATTTGCTACAACAACACAATGATCTGTGCAAATAGTGACGCTATGGGTCATATTATCAACAACAATACTCATGCACTGGTGTAATATGAGGTTGTGTTTCACCGATGTGTTACGGGAAACAGCTTTGCTTGGATGAGCCCCCTCGGAATTCCATAGTAGTAGTGACTATGTGTCTCTATGGAAGTCCGAAATCAGGGTAGGTGTATTTGGTCTTAACCTGAGACTTGCACCACTAATACTTGCGACAATCAATATACTTTGGTTGTGGTCGTCCAAGGATTTAACCGGTTCTGTGTACGCCAATGTTGGGTATATTGAGAATCGTAGTGTGTTGGGTGTGATGTCAAGACGGAAGTGTGCACTCCAGTCATATGGAGTTGATGATCGCGCGCATGATACAGAACTAGTTCTCTATAAAGGTTGCAACCGTCGGGATAATATGACTTGGTCATGATTATCCGATATTAAAGAGACTAGTTGCTCGTAATCTGATATATGCTTCGTACGGGGCAGACACTGTACTAGCCCCAGGCCTTGCATGTGATCATTCGATACTGGACAGAAATACGCAATACTATGTATACTATGTCTTATATAGATTTTTTATTCCTGTAAGGATATTTCCAGAGAATTGGGTAGGCATGGCGCTTTGCTAGAGGCCAACCTTGTCTTGTAAATCGGAATAAACATAGTACGAGGTACTTACGTGTTCGGATAGTCCGACGACCAAATTTACTGCCAACATATCCGGGGATCTCATGGGTCGCTTCCCAAAGATTCACCGATGACGTATGACTCGCACTTTAATTAATCTGGGATTAATTAGATGAGAGAGAAAATTAATCTTGGATTAATTGCGGAGATATTTTATTTAGGATAAAATATCATTTAAAGAGAGATAACGATTAATTTGGAATAATCGGTAATTAATATATTTGATATATTAAACGAAATTGGATTTCGACGCAGAATTAAAATTAGATTTTATTTCGGCGAACAAGTTAATTTAGAATTAAATCGTTAGCGACGTGAATAGTGACTTCGCTAGGCGTAATCATTTAATTACATCGCAACAGAAAATTCGTTAATTTGGAATTAGCGAACCCGAGCCAGGGATTATTTGCGAGCGCATTCGCATTTCGAATTCGAGTGCGGCACGTAAGTCAAATCAAGCGTCAAATATTAGTCGCATCAAGCGTCAAATCACTGTCACTTTGAGTGATGTGAAAACTTGTCACTTGATTTGAATGATTGAATGGATTGATTGAGTGATGGATTGGTTGTTAGCATTAATTTTTGAATTTTCAAAAGCAAATATAATGTAAATTAATTTTGGAAAATTAAAAGGGTATTAGATACACCTTTTCCAAAAATCCAACAAAACTTTCTTCTCTCCTCTCCTCTCTCATTTTCGCCCAAGGGGCAGCCATTTTCTTCTTCACAGCTTCTGGTTTTGCCGTGATTCAAGGAAGAAAAGGGGAAGCAAAAGTCACAATTTTGTGGCAAAATCAGGAGTGCTAGCACACTACGGGATCATGCAAAGGTGATAGGGAAGTCCACCCATGAGCCGGGAATCATTTGACGAATCTTGGAGCTCAAAACTTGAAGCTTGATGACCCAAAACCAGTGAGCTGAAACTGTCAACTGCCGAGCAGTCCACAGTGGGCAGAATTTCGTTTTTTGTTCGTCAAAGCGTCGCTCAACCGCTCGATGTAAGTATTACGCGACTTCTCGAATGTATTGACACATGTTCATGCTTGATTTGTGATCCTTGGGACCTTTAGAATCTCCAACAGTAATAACAAGGAAAATGTTTCTTTGAGTAATCATATAAGATACCCAACCCTAGCTTAAGATGACCAAACCACTACGGGTTTGGGATGGTTTAGCCCCGGGTATGGGTGGTTTGGTAAATTTGTATCATAGTACGGAAACAAAGAAATAGGTTAGTGCGAAGCTATTATTGTCATAGAGATAAATTCTCGAACTACGGAATAATGACAAAAACGTGAGTAACAATTTTTGTAAGCAAAGTACGAAATGATATAAGCTTTAACCAGAATCAAACCGAGAGGTACTGTTGGATAATATGACCCATAGCGTCACTATTTGCACAAATCATTGTGTTGTTGTAGCAAATTAACTATGTAATAAGGAAATTGCACTCTCATCATTTGTGATTAGATCACCATAGATATATAAATGAAGAGAGGTCCCTATGATTAGTACCTGGACTGAGAATGATATGAGACAGTATCAGTCCCCGAAGGTTTAATCATTAAATATCCCTAGCCGTAGTATTATCGAGACTGGACATCGATAATGCGGAATAGGCTAGTATTGCACTTGTGCGCGTTTGTGAGGGCACAACGGCATAGTTCTCATATATATAAGTATTGGATACTTATGCAAGTGCGATAGGAGGTCGTGTTTCACCGATGGTACGGGAAACAGCTTCGCTCTGGATAGACCCCTCGGAATCCCATTGGTATTATGACTATGTGTCTATGGGAGGCCGAAATCGAGGTAGTGTGTGTATAGTCTTAACCTGAGACTTGCATCGCTAATACTTACGATAATCGATAAACTTTGGTCTTGGTGGTAGGGGGCTTTAACCAGTTCTGTGTACACCACTTCTGGGTTTATCAGAGAGTCGTAGTGTAGTGTGGTGTGTGATGTCAAGATGGAAGTGTCACTTCAGTCATTTGGAGATGATGTCACGCAGGATACGGTACTAGTGCTCTTGAGTGTTGCGCAACCAATCGGGATATTGTGACCAGGTCATGTATATCCGATTATAGAGACTATGTTACCAGACATCCGACATGTGTTTCGGACGGGGCAGACACTTATCCAGCCCCAGCCCTAGCACGTGATTATCCGATACTGGGCCGATATACACAATACTACGGTATACTACGCTTGATACAGATCTATATATTCCTATAAGAATATTTCTGGAGAATTGGGTAGGCATGGCGCTTTGCTAGAAGCCAACCTTGTCTTGTAAATCGATATAAACGTAGTACGAGGTACTTACGTGTTCGGATAGTCCGACGATCGTATTTACTGCCAACATATCCGGAGATCTCATGGGTCGCTTCCTGAAGATTCACCGATGACGTATGACTCGCACTTTGATTAATCTGGGATTAATTAGAAGAGAGAGAAGATAGAATTAATCTGGGATTAATTCGATGAGAGAGAAAATTAATCTGGGATTAATTGCGGAGATATTTTATCTGGGATAAAATATTAATTAAAGAGAGAGAACGATTAATTTGGAATTAATCGATAAAATTAAATAATATTCGATATATTAATCGAAATTGGATTTCGACGCGGAATTAAAATTAGATTTTAATTCGGGCGAACGAATTAATTAGAATTAATTCGTCAGTGACGTGAATAGTGAATTCGCTAGGCGTAATCATTTAATTACGACGCGACGGAAAATTCGTTAATTTGGAATTAGCGGACCCGAGCCCGAGAGTGATTGCGAGCGCGTTCGCATTTCGAATTCGAACGCGGCACGCGAGTCACATCAAGCGTCAAATCGTTTGTCACATCATGCGTCAAATCAATTGTCACTTGAGTGATGTGATATGACATGTTGTCACTTTATTAAAGTGACATGATGTGAATAAAGAAAGGTGATTGTTGGAAAGTGATGATAGGACTTTGTATATATATTTTATTCATTTACTTGGTAAATGGAATAAAGATATAAGTATATAATAATCATTTTCTCTCTCTTGGACCATGTGTAGTACACGGTTTTGGGGCAAATTCTTTGTGCCATTCACGTGACTCACTTATTTGGTTTTTGCTTGTTCACGTTTTTGGCCTACAATTGAGACTAGATTCATGTGACACTCTCTAAATTCTTTTTGGTCTTCACGGTTTTAGAAAATGGGAGCCAAAAAACTCTTCTCTCTTCTTCACGTCTTGGACCGTTCTTCTTCTTTCTTGTTGCGATTTCTGCCGAAAATGGAGAAGCAAGATAAGATAATGATTTGTGGCAAAAATCAAGTGCTAGCACACCTTGAGCATACATAGGTGATAGGGAAGCATCTTCTTGAGCAAGGAAGCTTGAAGCTTGGAGCTTCAATGGTGGTCTTCAATGGCCGAAAATGGTGGAGATCTACACGCCCAAAACCGAGCAGTCCACTGCATTTGGAAGCCATTGCCGAGCTTGGAGGGAGCTCAATAATCGCACCTTGTTCTTCAAACATCAAAACCGAAATTCAATGTGAGTTGATTCCGCCACCTCCTTTGATGTGTTCATATGTGATTTTTATGCATTGTTTATGATCTTGTGGACTTGATTAAACTCCAACATTGGTATCTAGAGCCATTGATGCATGAAATCCGAAATTAGGGTTCTTGGCAAATTTGGGGCTTTTTGATTTTGGCTTGATTATGACAAATTGATTGTTCAATAATGCTTATATATGATCTAATTTGAGATATATGTAATCAATTTGACAAAAAAAATCATTGGATTGATTTTCCCCAATTTGCAAATTTTGGTCAAAACTTTAATTTGGGTAAACTCGATTTAGGCATGATTTGGTTGAATTGTTTGATGCATTATGCTTGAATGAGGTTGAATTGAAGTTGTGCATGATCAATTTCAAGAAAATTGGATTAGATCAATTTTCCCCAATTCTTAGGTTGAATTTGAAACTTTAATTGGGTAAAATGTGTTTTTAAAGCATGTTTTAATTGCATTGGATGTTTAAGTATGCTTAGAACATGTTTAATTGAGATTGTGTGTGGTCAATTTCATGAAATTGGATTGGATTCATTTTTCCCCAAATTGGAGGCTTGGCCGAAAATTGGAAGAACCTAATGTCTTGGTGATTTTGTTTTGTTTGATCATTGGATGACTTAAAACAATTGGTTAATGTTGTTTTGAAGTTCAATTGGATTGAATTTTGATTTGGAACATTTTTCCCTTTTAAAGTGGCTTGGCCGATTTTAAAGAACATGAAATTCTTTGTGATTTTGTTGTTTTAATTCATTGGATGAATTGTATTGATTTGGGAAATTAAGATTGTGGACTCAATTGGATTGAAACCGAATCGAATTGAAAAACCCCTAATTACCGAGACTTGAAAGCATGTTAATTGGGTTTGATTTTAATTGAATTGTGTTGGACACTTTTGGTTGTCAAAGTGCATGATTAATTAGGCTAATTGATGTTTTAGAAATGTTAATTGGGTAATTGATTGTGTATTACACTTAGGTTAATTAATTGTGAAATTTGGAATTTTATAAGTTAATTAATTAGGCTTGATTTTGGAAATTGGGCTTGTTGGGTTGTAATTGGCTTTTGGGCTTTGTTGTAACAAAGTTGGGTTTAGGCAAAATTGGTTGGATCCAATTAGGCCCAAAACCGAATCCAAAAGGTCCAATTATGATTTAATGGACCTTAATTATTTAATTGGGCCTAATGGGCCAAAATTAATTTAAAGGCTTATGGGGTAACTCCCGGATTGGGTTTTGGTTGTTCGGTTTGACCCGAGTTGACCAAAAGTCCACGCCATATAGAAATTAATTAAAAGCCCATTGGACTTTAATTAAATAAAACATTAGATGTTAAATCGGGCTTTGAGACCCGTTGCGATTAAATTTGGAATTTAAGTCGTAAAGGTTCGTTAATAAAAGTGTAATATTTAATTTAGAATTAAATAATGAATTAGAATTAAATACGTATTAAATTGGATTTAATTATGTAATTTAATTTAATTCGTAGAAATTGTACTTTGAGTACGTGTTTGCAATACGAGTTTGACTCGAACAAAATCAAATCTTTGTTTGAACATTGGATGATCACTAATAATCAAGATTAATTAATTTGATTGATTGATTGATTGATACATGCTTGTATGAATACATGGTTATGATGTTTGAATAATGTATATCGGATGGATATTAGTCGGGTTGGGCGATTTTGAAATTGTAATAAATTTGATTTATTAAATTGGACCTGCGTGTCCAGCCTTATCTCCTATTTCTTTGTATTCTCTTCTCACCTATTCCCCTCCATGTAAAAGAGGTTTCTTTAGAAGTGTAGTGTAACGGGGGTAGAAGTAATACAAGTGCTAGCGGGAGAGAGAAAGTGAGAGATTTGATCTAGGATCAATGTAAAATATCCATCCGCATATCATTATTATTTTATTTCATACTCGCTTTATTATGTGTTTAGAATGCATGCTTAAGGGTGTATGATGATGAGACCTTAACAAAGATAATTAAATTGGTAGCCAGTTTGCACGCGAAAAACCCTCGCGTTTTATTAAGCAAATATCCTTCCATTGAATGATTCTTGTTCAAGATCCGAAGTTGGCATTGGTTTTTATTGACCAAAGTCAAGACCTTTGTCAATCAAGGATGTACTTGAATCATGAGAGTTTTGTTGCATATCGGTGTCTTGTCCAAATCGTGATTTTATTGGCCAAAGTCAGGTCACTTTTTGTCCAATGACATTGATTACAAAACTTTCCTCGTCAATGGGTCCAGCTTAACTGGAATCATTAGGTTTGTTTTTTGGCCAAAGCCAAGGCCTAGATGATTCAGAGGATAGGGTTAGGAAAATGTATGGATACATTGACATTATACATATGTTTCGGACTTGGATGTCCACCTAACCGGATCTAGGATTGGATGAGATCCAATTGATCTGTGAGATCTACCTAGTTAAATAGCATACAGCTTTTTATTGGCCAAAGTCAGGGTTGTGTGTTATTTAACGGGATCCTAGCCCACTAGGAAACACGGTTTCCCGAGTACTCCACAGAGGGTTAGAGACTCGACGAAAAATAGTGGGAGGCAAGTATTGAATTTGCAACATTCGTTCGAATACTCGCTTAACACGCTCATTTTATTTATTCGTCATATTAATCAAAAGTATTAGTTGGACTAATATTTTATGTTGTTTTAATAAACAGTTGGACTGTATTATAGTGATTATATATAATTGGATTATATTAATCAATATATTTGAATTAATTAATTTCAGTTTACAGTTGATTTTATAATTGGATTATAGTAATCAATGTAATTGAGGTTAATTAATTTGGATTATATTTGATTATATAGTTGGACTATTATAATCATTATAATATATATAGTACCACTAATCGTTGATTAAATAGTTGGACTATTGTAATCAAGATAAAATTGAAAAGTTGGATATTTAAAATATAATCTAGGATTAAGATATTTTAAATGATTTAATTTTCATATTGGGAATAAATAATAGGTTACTTTATTTGATAAAATAACTTATTATACCTTAAGCCCAAAATTAAGCAAATAGTAGAGCATAAAATCTTTGGAAGATTTATGTGATGATGACTTTAATGCTTAATTAATATACTTGTCATAAATCTAATTTGGATTTAAAAGTATTAAAATTGCAATTATAATTCTTGGAGAATTAATTGACTATTCATGTAAGTCAAATTTGCAATTGGGCATGTAGCACAAGGTGCACATTCCTTTCAATATTCTAAAAAACCCAAGGCTTGGCCTAAGGTTCCTAAAATATTGAAAAGGATAATTGACATATCCCAAAGTGACTACCATTTGGATATGGAAGACACGAAGGAATTAAAGAAAGGGCGAGGCTCTAACTTTAAATATGTTTGTCTTAGTTATGTTCACAGCTAGTATTGAAATTAGATTTTAAATACCTAGTGTGGTACATAAAATATATGTATTGATATTCAGAATCTGCTTTGAGCAGGATACTGATTCAAGCTGAGATTCCTCTGCGAATCGGAAACGGGACGAAAGTCGCTGTTTCGACCGTAGATACCTAAGTTTAGGAACTAACCTGGGGTGGTGTGTACTTAAATTAGGAACTGTTATAATGTAACTAGTTTGACTAGAGACATTATCTCTTTATCAGTGTTTAATCCGTTGCGGATAAAACCTTTATATTATAGAACACTGAGTGTTTTATTATATAAAGATGATACTGAGATAAATACATTAGATGTAAATAACATAATTTATATTTTGAATATAAATAAAAATCTCAAACATATAAATGACAAATAAATAGCTCAAATTGATTTGATCAATAGAGACTTATTTATGAAATTGTTGTCTAGGACACAATTAAACGAGACATGTCAGTTAGACGGTGTGTCCGAACCAAAAAACTGAATTTTGTTGGACATGATAAGGTTTATCACGAGTCGCTCTGAGCTATCTTTTCCTTCAAACAGGATATGTATTAACAGTGCAAAACTTATTTAGAATAAGGTTCCATATAATCTGTTTGACAGATATCATATAGGATGTGAACAGGAAAGAAACGAGGTTTCTCATTCCTGATAATTGGGTATGCCAGGCATAAAGTTTGGATGATACCAAACTAAGAACCCAAATTCGATTAGTGCCAATATAGGTTATCCTAAGGGAAACCATAAGTATAGTACTTATAAATCCCACATGAGAACAATGTGATTGTTGCTCACCATGCGGTTTTCCTGAGAGGAATACCGATATGCAGTGGTCAGTGGGAGGATAGTGATACTCGATGAAAATCAGAGTAATACTATTCAAAGCACGAAGTCCTTAATGGAACACAAACAATTCATCTATGATGAATCTGTACCATTAATCTTCAAATACACAAGAAATCGGCGTAGATCGGATAGAGTCAGAAAACAACCTAGGGTATGGGTTTCTGATCTCACCTCATTAAGATGTCAATTATTAAGGTATATCCACCGACTACGTTTAGAGGAAGTGATACGAGGTATCAACTCCCTATTATGGCAAAGTGCCATGAAGTCCAAAATGGATTCCATGTTTAACAACTATTTTGGATACTAGTTGTTGTACCACAAAGCATTGTGCCTATGGTACATTAACGTCTTCAAGGAAGACATACATGGTAGGCAACATACCAACGTACAAAGCTGGGCTTTTGACGGAAAGGTATCGTTATCAACATTGTGTTAATAACGGTTCAACCTTTTACCTGTTGCCATGGTAAATCCATTTTGAAGATGCTTGTTGATAACTGTATATTTCATTCGTGAAATATGTCAGTTATAAATCAAAATCGCTTTCCTGAAAAGGAAACCTTTTGGAGAATGTTTACAACATTCTGACGATTTTGTATAACCGACAAACAAGGTTTGCGGATTATTCAATCCATGTTTGGATTGAAGCAAGCATAGGGTTCTTGGAACTGACGTTTTGAAATAATCATAATAGTTTATGATTTGACTCAAAACGAAATAATTCTTGTGTATATAAGGAGGCTAGTGGGAGAGGGCACTGACAATGAAATTCCCATAAAACAATCGGTGAAAGCTTGGCTTTCATAAGAAATTCTCCGTAGAATTCTGGGGAGTAACAACCTTTATTCAAGGAATAAAGATCTACTGGGCTAGATTTGGAGTTGGTAACACTCTCTGAGAAATTGTACATTTAAAATGTACTTGTATTGATGTCTCATACGCTTTGAGCATATGGAGTCACAATCAGGTCAATCCAAGTGATAGTCACTGGATTGAAGATTAAGAACATCTGTTAGTATCTGAGAGAACTAAAGATGTTGTCTTAAACTATGGAGATGGAGAACTTGAAGTGACTGGGATCACTGCTGCAAGTTTCCAAACCGGTAAATACTGCGGTACTATAAAGATTGAACACTGGGACAGTAAGCTGGAAATCTTCCGAGCAAGAT
The DNA here is from genome assembly GCA_019454045.1 of Zanthoxylum bungeanum. Classification (NCBI taxonomy): domain Eukaryota; kingdom Viridiplantae; phylum Streptophyta; class Magnoliopsida; order Sapindales; family Rutaceae; genus Zanthoxylum; species Zanthoxylum bungeanum. The sequence continues at coordinate 9,747 of SKCR01041083.1, forward strand.
AACTGTTGCCGAATTAACAACAAATGCGGATTATTGCTGCAGCTGAGGCAGCAATAGAAGCCATTTGGATCGATAATAAATCTAATTAGATTAGATAGTTCTGTTAGCAGCTGAGCTAGGCGTCAGCACGGCTAAAGAATTAAAGGTCTCATCGACGATCCAGATATATACTTCTATATCATCTGATTCGTTCGGATCATACATCGTGGCGATGTGATGATCGTATAAATCGCGTCAAACGATAATCACGCAAATCCGCTGACGAAAACCTTTCCTCAGCAATTTGAGCGAATTGTACATAGTTCAGGTGTGTTAGGACACTGAGTGACTGGCTATGTGCCAAGTGGGAGATTGTTGGATAATATGACCCATAGCGTCACTATTTGCACAGATCATTGTGGTTGTTGTAGCAAATTAACTATGTGATAAGGAAATTGCACTCTCATCATTTGTGATTAGATCACCATAGATATATAAATGAAGAGAGGTCCCTATGATTAGTACCTGGACTGAGAATGATATGAGACAGTATCAGTCCCCGAAGGTTTAATCATTAAATATCCCTAGCCGTAGTATTATCGAGACTGGACATCGATAATGCGGAATAGGCTAGTATTGCACTTGTGCGCGTTTGTGAGGGCACAACGGCATAGTTCTCATATATATAAGTATTGGATACTTATGCAAGTGCGATAGGAGGTCGTGTTTCACCGATGGTACGGGAAACAGCTTCGCTCTGGATAGACCCCTCGGAATCCCATTGGTATTATGACTATGTGTCTATGGGAGGCCGAAATCGAGGTAGGTGTGTATAGTCTTAACCTGAGACTTGCATCGCTAATACTTACGATAATCGATAAACTTTGGTCTTGGTGGTAGGGGGCTTTAACCGGTTCTGTGTACACCACTTCTGGGTTTATCAAGAGTCGTAGTGTATTGGGTGTGATGTCAAGATGGAAGTGTCACTTCAGTCATTTGGAGATGATGTCACGCAGGATACGGTACTAGTGCTCTTGAGTGTTGCGCAACCAATCGGGATATTGTGACCAGGTCATGTATATCCGATTATAGAGACTATGTTACCAGACATCCGACATGTGTTTCGGACGGGGCAGACACTTATCCAGCCCCAGCCCTAGCACGTGATTATCCGATACTGGGCCGATATACACAATACTACGGTATACTACGCTTGATACAGATCTATATATTCCTATAAGAATATTTCTGGAGAATTGGGTAGGCATGGCGCTTTGCTAGAAGCCAACCTTGTCTTGTAAATCGATATAAACGTAGTACGGAGGTACTTACGTGTTCGGATAGTCCGACGATCGTATTTACTGCCAACATATCCGGAGATCTCATGGGTCGCTTCCTGAAGATTCACCGATGACGTATGACTCGCACTTTGATTAATCTGGGATTAATTAGAAGAGAGAGATAGAATTAATCTGGGATTAATTCGATGAGAGAGAAAATTAATCTGGGATTAATTGCGGAGATATTTTATCTGGGATAAAATATTAATTAAAGAGAGAGAACGATTAATTTGGAATTAATCGATAAAATTAATATATTCGATATATTAATCGAAATTGGATTTCGACGCGGAATTAAAATTAGATTTTAATTCGGGCGAACGAATTAATTTAGAATTAATTCGTCAGCGACGTGAATAGTGAATTCGCTAGGCGTAATCATTTAATTACGACGCGACGGAAAATTCGTTAATTTGGAATTAGCGGACCCGAGCCCGAGAGTGATTGCGAGCGCGTTCGCATTTCGAATTCGAACGCGGCACGCGAGTCACATCAAGCGTCAAATCGTTTGTCACATCATGCGTCAAATCAATTGTCACTTTGAGTGATGTGATATGACATGTTGTCACTTTATTAAAGTGACATGATGTGAATAAAGAAAGGTGATTGTTGGAAAGTTGATAGGACTTTTGTATATATATTTTATTCATTTACTTGGTAAATGGAATAAAGATATAAGTATATAATAATCATTTTCTCTCTCTTGGACCATGTGTAGTACACGGTTTTGGGCAAATTCTTTGTGCCATTCACGTGACTCACTTATTTGGTTTTTGCTTGTTCACGTTTTTGGCCTACAATTGAGACTAGATTCATGTGACACTCTCTAAATTCTTTTGGTCTTCACGGTTTTAGAAAAATGGGAGCCAAAAAACTCTTCTCTCTTCTTCACGGTCTTGGACCGTTCTTCTTCTTGTTCTTGTTGCGATTTCTGCCGAAAATGGAGAAGCAAGATACTGATTTTGTGGCAAAAATCAAGTGCTAGCACACCTTGAGCATACATAGGTGATAGGGAAGCATCTTCTTGAGCAAGGAAGCTTGAAGCTTGGAGCTTCAATGGTGGTCTTCAATGGCCGAAAATGGTGGAGATCTACACGCCCAAAACCGAGCAGTCCACTGCATTTGGAAGCCATTGCCGAGCTTGGAGGGAGCTCAATAATCGCACCTTGTTCTTCAAACATCAAAACCGAAATTCAATGTGAGTTGATTCCGCCACCTCCTTTGATGTGTTCATATGTGATTTTTATGCATTGTTTATGATCTTGTGGACTTGATTAAACTCCAACAGGTACCACTAAGAAGTTGTCCCAGGAGTAACACTTTAGATACAAGTGGTGTTAATAAACAATATTAGTAAGTTAGAAAAATCCCAAGTCCCTTAGAGAAGCATAAAATTTGGAACTTAGGGAGAGAAGTTTAGAACTATTGAAGGTCACAAGTGAAGTATAGAAAGTTGATAGCTAAGTGATGAAAAAGAACAGTAAGATCAAGTTGGACAAGTGGAATAGAGAAGTATTGAGTACAGATATGAAGATATTAGAATCTTCAGTGAGAGTCAAGATACTAGTTACTAAAAATCTGATCAAGTTAAAAAATTGTAGAGCATAAGTAAAGGTCTAGAAGAAAGAGATAATTTTTTTTTCAGATAAGATATATTGAGTACAACAAAAAGATCAGAAAGAAATAGTTGAGGATACTCAGTAGAAGACTTACGAAAACCACTAGTTAGACACAAGAAAGGATTCGATGACGAATCTTATTTAAGGGGGGGAGAATTTGTAACGACCGGTAGTTTAGTTACTATTACGTTGTAGTACAGTGGTGTTGTTGGATGAAGATAATATAAAATAAATTATGTTGAGACTCAAATATGCTCATGAGATGACTTTGGGGACAATCAGTAAATTTCTTGAAGTCCCGGTGTTGGACAATTATGACCCATAGCGTCACTATTTGTACAGATAATGGTGTTGTTGTACAAATTAACTATATGACAAAGGAGATTGCACTCTTATCATTTGTGATTAGATCACCTAGATGTATAAATTATGAGAGGTCCCTATGATTTGTTCTTGGACAGAGAATGATATGAGACAGTATCAGTCCACGTAGGATAAATAATTAAATATCCCTAGTCAGAGTAATATCGAGATTGGACATCAATAAATACGTAAAAGACTAGTATTACACTGGTGCGCGTTGTAAGGGCACAACGGTATAGTTCTCATATATTTGGGTATAGGATACTCATGCAAGTGTAATAGGAGGTTGTGTTTTACCGATGGTACGGGAAACAGCTTCGCTCTGGATAGACCCCCTCGGAATTCCATTGGTAGTATGACTATGTGTCTATGGAAGTCCGAAATCAGGGTAGGTGTATTTGGTCTTAACCTGAGACTTGCACCGCTAATACTTGCGACAATCAATATACTTTGGTTGAGGTCGTCCAGGGCTTTAACAGGTTCTGTGTACGCCAATACTGGGTATATTGAGAATCGTAGTGTGTTGGGTGTGATGTAAAGACGGAAGTGTCACTCCAGTTATATGGAGATGATGGTCACGTATGATACGGGACTGGTGCAGCTATCGGGATAAAATGACAAGGTCAGGTTTTATCCGATTATAGAGACTAGTTACCAGACATCCGACATGTGCTTCGTACGGGGGGCAACACATTCCAGCCCTAGGCCTAGCACGTGATCATCTTATACTGGACAGAAATACGCAATACTACGTATACTACGCCTGATACAGATCCTTTATTCTTTTAAGGATATTTCCGGAGAATTGGGTAGGCATTGCCCTTTGCTAGAGGCCAACCTTGTCTTGTAAATCGGTATAAACGTAGTACGAGGAACTTACGTGTTCGGATAGTCCGACGACCCGATTTACTGCCAACATATCTGGGGATCTCATGGGTCGCTTCCCGAAGATTCACCGATGACGTATGACTCGCACTTTAATTAATCTGGGATTAATTTAATGAGAGAGAAAATTAATCTGGGATTAATTGCAGAGATATTTTATCTGGGATAAAACATCAATTAAAGAGAGAGAACGATTAATTTGGAATTAATCGATAAAATAATATATTTGATATATTATACAAAATTAATCTTGGATTTTGACGCGGAATTAAAATTAGATTTTAATTCGGGCGAACGAATTAATTTAGAATTAATTCGTTAGCGACATGAATAGTGATTTCGCTAGGCGTAATCGTTTAATTACGACGCAACAGAAAATTCGTTAATTTGGAATTAGCGAACCCGAGCCCGAGATTATTTGCGAGCGCATTCGCATTTCGAATTCGAGTGCGGCACGCAAGTCAAATCAAGCGTCAAATCACAAATCACATCAAGCGTCAAATCACATGTCACTTTGAGTGATGTGACATTTGATAGATTGATGTGAGTTGAAGTGAGATGAAAGAAAGCATTAAATGCTTTGCTTTTTGAAATTGAAAAATTAAATGATTTATTAATTTTTGGAAAATATAAAAAACCTAATACATTTTTCTTTTTCCATTCTCTCTCCTGCTTCACAGTTTTACCCCTTTTGGAGCCAAAACCTTCTTCTCTCTCACGCATCTTCTTCCTTCTCTTTTTCCTGTAAAAACCGAGAGTGATGGAGAAGAAAAAACTTGATTTTGTGGCAAGATCAAGGTGCTAGCACACTCTAGGAGGCATACCAAGGTGATAGGGCAGTGTATGCGTGAGCATGGAAGTTCAACACAAGCTTGGAGCTGTTGGTTTCTAATATAGGTCCCAAGATCATGAAATCAAGCAAGAAAACGCATGAATACTTTAAGGAATAATGGCGGAATACATACTCACATTGAATGGTTTTGATGCAACTTAGAACACAAGCCTCAAGCTCTCTCCAAGGTCACGGCAATGGCTCTCCAAGGCAGTGAGTGGCTCGGTTTTGCTGCTGCTGGATGGTCCAAGAATCGGCCATGGATGAGCACCATTGAAGCTCCAAGCTTCAAGCTCAAAAACGATTCCATGCTCAAAGATTCACTACCTATCACCTTTGTAAAAACCTAGAGTGTGCTAGCACTAGTCATCTTCCTTGCTTCTCTTCATATTTCGGTCCAACCAGAAAAAGAGAGGAAGAAATCGGTCTCCAAAACGTGTGTGAGAGAGAAGCCATTTTGGCTCCAAAAACCCTAAAACGTTAAAAGGGAGAGAGAAAACGTGAAGGTGGTTTTGGAGAGAGAGAATGAAAGGTTAAAAGGTTTTTAATAATTTTCAAAAATTAATAAAAGCATTTACCACCTTTTTACTTTCAAAAAGCAAAGTCAAAAGGTCAAAACCAAAAGCAATAATGCCTTTCCATCACCTTTCACTTTTTACATCAAGTCACTTTAATAAAGTGACAACATGTCATGTCACATCACTCAAAGTGATAAGTGATTTGACAATTGATGCGACTAGCGATTTGACGCTTGATGTGACTTGCGTGCCGCGTTCGAATTCGAATGCGAATGCGCTTGCAATCACTCTCGGGCTCGGGTTCGCTAATTCCAAATTAACGAATTTTCTGTCGCGTCGTAATTAAATGATTACGCCTAGCGAATTCACTATTCACGTCGCTAACGAATTAATTCTAAATTGATTCGGTTGCCCGAATTAAAATCTAATTTTAATCCGTGTCGAAATCCATTTCGTATAATATATCGAATATATTATTTTATCCGATTAATTCTAAATTAATCGTTCTCTCTCTTTAAACGATATTTTATCCCAGATAAAATATCTCCGTATTAATCCCAGATTAATTTTCTCTCTCATTGAATTAATCCCAGATTAATTCTCTTTCTCTCTTCTAATTAATCCCAGATTAATCAAAGTGCGA
>SKCR01041084.1:0-15904 GCA_019454045.1 Zanthoxylum bungeanum
TTTCATGTTGAATTTAATTTATGTAATTAAATCAATGATTGTCATGTACAATTTTCGCATGATTAAGATGTTCTAAGAATTTATGTAATTTTTAGAAAATGATTTTACATGATTGATTATGTTGATAATATTTTTACATTGGGTAATTGGATGATGATTGGACACATAGTGGCCTTTTGACTCTAACCCCATTGAAGAATTTTATTAAACATAATTTGTTTCATGATAAAATAAACAAAAGTATTAACAATTGTGCATGAATGTCTGTAGAAACTTTGTGTTTTTTAATATGGCTTCCGCAACAAAGAACATTATTGCTGAACTCAACAAGGGTGAGAAATTGAATGGTGATAATTATAAAATTTGGAGCATGAAAATCCAATATGTGCTAGAAGAACAAGAGATTCTTGAAAATTTGAAAATGAGCATGGATGAACCTGAACAGGGCACTACGGCCCAACACAGATGAGTCCGAGAGGCTTATGAGGCCTGGAAGAAAAAGAATTCATTGCCCGCATTACGTTGTTGAGCAGTATGGATAATGACCTAATGAAAGAGTTCAGGAAATATGACATGGCTAAGGACATGTGGTCCATACTAGCTGAAAAGTTTGGTAGTACCTCAATAACCAAACTCAGGTCACTGACAATCAAGTTTGACACATACAAGAAATGTCCTGAGTTCACTATGTCAAAACACTTGAGGCAAATGTCAAACATGATTACGGAGCTGACAGATGCTGGACATGTTCTTACAGATGAACAGAAAGTCCAAGAGGTCATTCGTTCTCTTCCAAATAGCTGGGAGCATATGAAGATGCATTTGACCCACAATGAGAGCATCAAAACCTTTGATGATGCTAAACGTCACCTTGAATTAGAAAGCGACTGACTCGCGGCCGCTAAGTCAAATACTGAAGTGTATATGACAGAAACTAGCAAACCTGGGGGTTTCAAGAAGAAAAGAAAATTTCATGGTGATGGGTTCCAGTTCGGAAAAGAACAAAATTCTTCCAAACCAGAAAAGAAACAGAAAACCAATCAACATGGGAAAGGAAAACGTCCTACCAAAAAGAAAAACATGGCAAAGGTTAAATGTTTTAACTGTGGTAAGAAAGGTCATTTTGCTCGTGACTGCACTGAGCCTAAAAAGGTGAATACCTTTCATGCATATTTAAATGAAATATGTGTTTCAAGTTCAATCTTTCTAACTGAATCTAATCCTTTGTGGACTGTAGACTCAGGAGCCACAGACCATGTAGCGAATGATAGAGTTGCCTTCGTGGAATTTCGACGAATTTCACCTGGGGTGAAATGGATATATGTTGGCAACAACTCACGGGTTGAAGTCAAAGGCATAGGAACATACAAGTTAGTCATGCATGGTGGAAAAACTTTACTACTACATGATGTATTGTTTGCTCCACAAATTCGTCGAAATTTAGTCTCTGTGTTGGTTTTGGTTAATTTAGGTTTCAATTTGAACTTCCATAAATTTGGTGTTGATTTATACTTAGGTACAATACACTATGGTTCTGGTTATTTTCTTGATGGTTTTATTGTATTGAATGTTGAGTGTTTCAATCACAATTTCGGTTTTTCGTTTGTTACTTCATCTGTCAGTGATGATAGTGATGTAACTGTGTGGCATGCTAGACTTGGCCACATTGGCCAGCAAAGAATGAATAGATTAGCCAAAGAAGGCTTTCTGGAAAATATTGAGAAGGTAGAATTGTCAACCTGTGAATATTGCTTGGCAGGAAAAACTACGAGAAAACCATTTGGAAAATGGACTAGAGCAGAATTTCCATTACAATTAATTCATTCTGATATATGTGGTCCAATGAATGTCAAGGTAAGGCATGGAGCATCTTATTTCATCACATTTATAAATGATTTTACACGCTTTGGTTATGTCAATTTGATTGCTAATAAATCCGAAGCATTAGAATGTTTCAAGAAATTTATGAATTTAAAAGAAAATCAATTAGACAAGAAAATTAAAGCACTACGCACTGACCGTGGTCGTGAGTACTTATCTGATCAGTTCAGAGAATTATGTGATGAAAAAGGAATTAGTCGTCAGTTGACTACTCCTGCTACTCCTCAACAAAATGGTGTTGCGGAAAGAAGAAATAGAACTTTTCTTGAAATGGTTAGGTCTATGATGGCACAAGCAAATTTGCCTATAACCTATTGGGGTGATGCATTATTAACTGCCACATATGTACTTAACCGAGTGCCATCAAAAACTGTGTCCACCACACCATATGAGTTATGGACAGGTCGTAAACCAGATATTCACTTTCTAAAACCTTGGGGTTGTGCGGCTTATGTTCATGTGCGTTCTCACGAACATGGAAAGTTAGGCCCAAGAGGAAAAAAGAGTATCTTCATAAGATATTCTGAACAATCAAAAGGGTATGTTTGCATAGGTGAACATGAAAGTGGAGGAGTGACAGAATTTGAATCACGAGATATCACATTTTTAGAAAATGATTTTCCTAAGCAGGGAGAGATAGGTCACGATTTATCTCTATATGAAACTCAGGATCACATGGATCACATAATTGGTGAACACTCGGGTTTACCTAATTCAAGTGGGAGTGATGAGAGAAATTTGAGAAAACATGATGAATCTGTTTCACATGAATCTCAAAATGATGAATTAGTTTCACAGGATTCTCATTTACGTGATCCGAGTGGGAGTGATGTACATAATCCTAGTGGGAGCAATGTGCACGATCCAAATGGGAATAATATCGAAAGCGAGGAATCAGTTCCTCCACTAGAATACCAATTGCGACGTAGTAATCGTATAGGCATTACTCGACGTCGTTTCGATATCGAAGGAGAAACCTTTATGATTCTACCTCAAGATGATGAAGAACCTAGAAACATAAGAGAGGCTCTTCAGTGTACTGCTAAGAAAAAATGGATGAAAGCAATGGAAGAAGAGATGGAGTCGATGAGGTCCAACCAAGTTTGGGAATTGGTTGATCTACCCAAAGGACGTAAAGCTGTTAAGAACAAATGGGTTTTTAAAATAAAACGTAATGCCGATGGCAATATCGAAAGATATAAAGCACGACTTGTGGCAAAAGGGTATACGCAACAGGAAGGAATTGACTACGAAGAGACTTTTTCACCTGTTGTAAGGTTTACCTCAATTCGCTTGATTCTGGCTATAGTAGCAAGTATGGATCTAGAATTACATCAAATGGATGTAAAGACTGCTTTTCTCAATGGAGAACTTGATGAAGAAATCTACATGGAACAACTAGTAGGTTTCATAAAAGAAAATGAAAAGGAGAAAGTATGTAGACTTTTAAAGTCTATATATGGTCTCAAGCAATCGTCGAGACAATGGTATATACGATTCCACAGTACAATCATTTCGAATGATTTCACAATGATAGAGGAAGATCATTGTGTGTACACCAAGAGAGATAAAGATAAGTTCATTATCTTATCTTTGTACTTGGATGATATACTTATAGCCGGAAATGATAAGGAGTTTGTAAAATACATTAAAGAATGGTTATCATCTAACTTCGAGATGAAAGATATAGGTGAAGCTGCATATATTCTTGGGGTTAAGATCTCAAGAAATCGTTCAAAGAATTTATTATCTCTTTCACATGAGTCATATATAAAGAAAATTCTTGAACGCTTCCAAATGCAGGCTTGCAAACCCATTGATACTCCTATCACGAAAATTGAAGCTTTGAGTCGTAGATTGTGTCCTAAAACTCCACAGAAAAAGGAACAAATGAAGAAAGTTCCTTATGCAAATGCAGTTGGAAGTTTAATGTACGTAATGTTGTGTACAAGACCTGATATCTGTTTCGCTGTTGGATTGGTAAGTAGATACCAATCTAATCCAGGGCTAGCACATTGGAAAGCAGTTAAAAGAATATTTAGGTATCTGAGAGGGACAGCTGGTTACTCATTGTGTTATCAAGGAAATGATCTGCAATTGAGAGGCTATACTGATGCTGACTGGGGAGGAGATTTAGATGAAAGAAAATCTACCTCCGTTTTGTTTTCTTTCTAAACAATGGTGCATTTCATGGAGCCATAAGAACAATCTTGTATAGCCTTATCCATAATGGAGGCTGAATTTGTGGCCTTTTCATCAGCATTACAAGAGGCTGTGTGGTTGAAAGGTTCTTGGATCATTTGGGTATGTCAATGAAGCTTCTGGTCCAGTATTAGTTAACTGTGATAGTGAAGCAGCGATAGCCTACACAAAGACCCAAAATTCCTTGTAAAACGAAACATATAGATACCAAATATAACTTTGTGAAAGACATAGTTTGCACGAGAAGAGTAACTGAAGACATAATCCACTATGGTTCTATCCTTTTTCGAGCGGGCTTATTTATTCCTAACAGATGTATAGCAATTGAGCTCTCGAAGTATGCTGGGGGTCGCCCCCCCCCCCCCAAATGGCACAATTTCAAAGTATGAATTATTCTTATAGAGACAGAAAAATTGTGATCCCATCATGTTGCTGAGTGGGAGATGTTGGAAATTAATTTGTTGAATTAATTATTTGTGTTGTTAAATAGCACAATTAGTAATCATTTCATTTTGGAATTATTAAGTTAATTCTTTGGTGTTGTTAGTAACCACATTAGTATGATTGTTGGTTTCTATAATATGTCCCAAACAAAGATTAAGCATGTGAAATACTATAAGAATATATATGAACATGAAATATGGCGGAATCATACTTACAATGCCTTGTGATGAAGTAGATGATCAAATGGTAGAAGCTCCAAGTGGTGGAGGATTCGGCCAAGAGGAGGAAGAAGACTTGAAGCTCCAAGCTTTGTATTCCAAGCTCTTGATGGTTTCCCTATCACCTCTTTTGATCCCTTGCTTGTGCTAGCAAAAATGGAGAAAGGAAGATCAAATCTTCCTTGCCCTTGTCAATGGAGTTCACGGCAATTTGAGAGAGAAGAGAGAGTTTTTGTGTAATGTCTTGATTAATTAATTTTTGTATTACCAAAAATCAATTTATATTTATGTTATAATTTATTAAATTAATAATAAATCTATGACATAAACCATGCAATGGCTTAGAGTGTCAAACACTCAAACTCCATGCAAAGCCTTTGAGTGAAATGCACACTATCACCATGCAATGCCTTAGAGTGTTTTGTACACTATTAACATGCAATGCCTTATCAATAAAATAATGCATATAATGACAAGTGTCATGTGGGCCCCACACGTTCCCAATGAAAGTGGGCCCACGTCCACTCACGCGTTCGGGTTCGATATTTCCGAAATACCGAGCTAGCGTCGCGACGTTAATTAAATCGGATTTAAATAAATAATCGCTCCTAGCGAAATTATTTTACGTCGCTTACGAATTAATTCTAAATTAACTCGTATGCCCGAATTAAAATCTAATTTTAATTTCGCGTCGAAATCGAATTTCGATTATTATATCGAATATAATAATTTTATCGATTAATTCCAAATTAATCGTTCTCTCTCTCTGAATAAGGCACTTTATCCGAGATAAAGTTTCTCCGCAATTAATCCAAGATTAATTAAGTTCGAATCAAATATCATAGGTGAATCTTCAGGAAGCGACCCAAGAGATCTCCGGATATTTTGGCAGTAAATACGGTCGTCGGATAATCCGAACACGTACGTACCTCGTACTACGTCTTTACCGATTTACAAGACAAGGTTGGCTTCTAGCAAAGCGCCATGCCTACCCAATTCTCCAGAAATATTCTTATAGGAATATAAGATCTGTATCAGGCGTAGTATACCGTAGTATTGCGTACATCGATCCAGTATCGGATGATCACATGCTAGGCCTAGGGCTGGAGATGTGTCTGCCCCGTACGAAACATATATCGGACATCAAGCAACTAGTCTCTTTAAATCGGACAATCCTGACCTGGTCATATTGTCCCGACGGTTGCAACCTTTTATAGAGTACTAGTTCTGTGCCCTGCGTGATCATCGCCTCCATATGTCTGAAGCGATACTTCCATCTTGACATCACATCCAGTACACTACGATTCTCGATAAACCCAGAAGAGGTGTACACAGAACCGGTTAAGGTCCCCAACCACCAAAACCAAAGTTTACCGATTGTCGCAAGTACTAGCGATGTAAGTCTCAGGTTAAGACCATATACACCTACCCTGATGCGGCCTCCCATAGACACATAGACATACTACCAATGGGATTCCGCGGGGTCTATCCAGAGCGAAGCTGTTTTCCGTACCATCGGTAAAACACAACCTCCTATCGCACTTGCATAAGTATCCAATACTTAAATATATGAGAACTATGCCGTTGTGCCCTCACAACGTGCACAAGCGCAATACTAGTCCTATTCCGCATTATCGATGTCCAGTCTCGATAATACTACGGCTAGGGATATTTAATGATTAAACCTTTATGGATTGATACTGTCTCATATCATCTCAATCCAGTACTAATCATATGGACTTTTGCCATTTATATATCAAAGTAATAAAATTACAAAACGGCAAAAGGCAATTTCATTATCACATAGTTAATTTTGTACAATAATACAATATCATTTACAAACAGTGACGCTATGGGACATAATGTCTAACAATCTCCCACTTGGCCTATAGCCAGTCACTCAAGCATCTAATACCCGAACTATGTATGTGTCGTTCAAAAACTTGCTGAATGACAGCCTTCGTCAGCGGGTCTGCAATGTTATCATCTGATGTGACCTTCTCGACTTTTACATCGCCACGATGTATGATCTCCCGAATCAGATGGTAACGTCGAAGAACATGCTTGGACCGTTGATGAGACCTTGGTTCCTTAGCCTGTGCTATGGCCCCGTTATTGTCACAATACAATGGAACGGGCTCTGCTGCTAACGGAACTACTCCTAATCCGATTAGGAACTTTCGGATCCAAACTGCCTCCTTTGCTGCTTCAGATGCAGCGATGTACTCCGCTTCTGTTGTTGAATCGGCAACAGTATCTTGCTTGGAAGATTTCCAGCTCACTGCTCCGTTATTCAAACAAAAAATGTACCCGGATTGTGACCTGTAGTCATCCTTGTCGGTTTGGAAACTTGCATCGGTATACCCAGATACCGCAAGTTCTCCACCTCCATAAATTAAGAAAGCATCCTTAGTTCGTTTAAGATATTTAAGGATATTCTTAACTGCTATCCAGTGACCTTCACCTGGATCGGCCTGATAGCGACTACACATGCTCAAAGCATATGAGACATCAGGTCGTGTACATATCATGGCATACATGATCGATCCGACTGCCGAGGCGAACGGTATCCGACTCATGTTGTCTCTCTCTTCCTGAGTCTTAGGACACATGTCCTTAGACAGAGAGGTACCACGTATCATTGGAACCAATCCCCTCTTGGATTGTTCCATGTTGAATCGCTTCAACACTTTATCAATGTATGTACTCTGGGAGAGTCCAAGCAGCTTTCTAGATCTATCCCGTAGATCTTTATTCCAAGAATAAAGGCTGCTTCTCCCAGATCTTTCATGGAGAATTTTAATGAAAGCCAAGCTTTCACCGACGTTAGCATGGGAATGTCATTGCCTATCAGCAATACGTCGTCGACATAAAGGACGATAAAAGTAAGTGCTCTCCCACTAACCTTCTTGTATACACAAGGGTCATCTGCGTTTTGCATGAAATCATATTCTTTTATGATCTCATCAAAACGTTGATTCCATGACCGTGATGCTTGCTTCAATCCATAAATGGATCGATTTAACTTACAAACCTTGTTTGCAAGTCTTGGCACGATAAAACCGTCAGGCTGTTGCATATAAACATCCTCCAAAAGGTTTCCGTTAAGGAAAGCGGTTTTAACGTCCATCTGCCATATCTCGAAGTCGAAATATGCAGCTATTGCAAGCATTATCCGAATGGATTTAATCATGGCAACGGGTGAGAAGGTCTCGTCATAATCAATACCGTATTGTTGACGATACCCCTTCGCTACAAGCCTAGCTTTGTACGTTTGTACGTTGCCATCCATGTCGGTCTTCTTCTTGAAGATCCATCTGCATCCAATAGGCTTTACGCCTTCTGGTGCATCAACCAGTGTCCAAACTTGGTTGGCGTACATGGAATCCATCTCGGACTTCATGGCTTCTTGCCATAAAGCGGAATCGATATTTTGTATCGCTTCCTCATACGTAGCCGGCTCATTATCCTCAATAAGATTAATATCTATGAGGTGAGATCAGGAACCCATACCTCTCAGGTACTGTTCTGACTCTCTCCGACCTACGCGGTCCTTGTGTATGTGAAGTTTGTGGTACAGACTCATCCCGGACGGTCTGTTCTTGTTCCGTCGTTGATTCATTGCCAGGAACAGTATCACTACGATCTTCATCGAGTTCTACTTTCCTCCCACTTACCACTGCATTTAGGAATTCCTTCTCAAGGAAACCGCATGTAGAGCAACAAATACTTTGTTCTCTTGTGGGTAATAGAAGTAATATCCTTTGGTTTCCCTAGGATATCCTACGAAAAGGCATTTATCCGATTTTGGTTCAAGTTTGGTACCTTCCAAACGTTTAACATATGCCCAGCATCCCCAAATCTTTAGGAAAGAGAAACCTGGTTTCCTTCCTGTCCATATCTCATATGGAGTCTGTTCAACAGACTTCGACGGTACCTTATTCAAAATAAGTATAGCACTGTTTAATGCGTATCCCCAGAAGGATATTGGTAGCTCAGTGCGACTCATCATTGACCTCACCATGTCCAACAAGGTGCGGTTTCTCCGTTCGGACACACCGTTTAATTGCGGTGTTCCAGGAGGAGTCCACTGTGAAAGAATACCATATTCTTTCAAGTAATCTTGAAACTCATAACTAAGTATTCGCCACCACGGTCTGACCGTAATGTCTTAATACTCTTCCCTGTTTGTTTCTCCACTTCGTGTCGAAACTCTTTGAATTTCTCAAAAGTTTCCGACTTGTGTCTCATAAGATACACATAACCGTAACGAGATGCATCATCTGTAAAGGTTACGAAGTAGTGAAATCCACCTCTAGCCTGGCTAGACATGGGCCCGCATACGTCAGTATGAACGAGAGCTAACAGTTCTGTGGCGTTCACCTTTACCGCTAAAAGGTGATTTAGGCATTTTGCCTAAAAGACAAGATTCGCAGACGTCATATGAATTGAGATCAAATTCGTCCAAGTACCCACTCTTCGAAAGTGTGGATATGCGAGTCTTGTTAATGTGTCCTAGACGACAATGCCACATATAAGCTTCATCTTTTAGATTACTCCTTTTGAGCCTTTTGTTTGTCATTTTAGGAGATTCATTTATATTCAAAATATAAAGACCGTTATTTGCAACAGCTATGCAAATTTCTGCATCATTTTTATATAAATAACACCCAGTGTTTCTAAATACAAAAGTGTAACCCTGCTGGGTTAACAAGGATACAGATATAATATTCCTAGTTAAACTAGGTACAAAATAACAGTTAAAAGTTTAAGTACATGCCCTGAGGGCAGTTCTAAAACAAAAGTCCCTACGGCCAAAACAGCAACTGGTGTTCCGTTTCCGACCCGTAGATCCATCTCCCCTGTCGCCAGCATCCTGCTATCATGCAGATCCTGCACATCAGTACAAATATGAGCACCACAACCAGAATCAAAAATCCAATTTTTAAAACTAGAAGTATTCATATTTATCTCAATAACAAACATACCAGAGGCGGTAGCCTTGCCACCCTTGCTATCCTCCTTCTGCACAATGTTTATTTGGCAGTCACGTTTCCAGTGACCCCTTTTGCCGCAGTTAAGGCAGATGTCGCGAGATTTGTCCTTTGGCTTCCTAGAAGCCACTGTCAACTTGCCTTTGCCCTTCTTTTTGAACTTCCTCTTCCTCGCACCTCCAATTGCCATGGGCCTAGCCTTTGGCGCATGAGAGGTCGATGCATAATGCGCCTCGCGCTTGCTCCCCTTTAGGAGTTCCCTTTCGGACTCCTTCAGCACGGACAACAACTCTCCAAGAGTGTCGTCAGTATCCATCAACTTATAGTTGACGATGATTTGTTTCCAAGTATCGGGCAGCGATTGTAATATCATATCAATCGTCAGCTCTGCCTCCAAGACAATGCCCATATTGGCTAACTCATCTATGTCAGCGATCATTTGAGTCCCGTGGGCCTCAACTGATGCGCCATCTGTCATCCGGGAGCGGAAGAGTTTCCTTACTAGCTCGTACCTCTTCATCCGCTTGTTAGTGCGGTGAAGATCACGCAATCTTGCCATCATGTTATAGGGATCCAAGTCCCTGTTTGGCGTCTGAAATGCTGGGTCATTGCAGCAGCTAGCATACTGACTGAGCTTGGTCACAATCGTCACTATGAGTCTTCCATAACTCTAGCTCCAGTGGCTCAGTGGGTTTAGGCGGGAGAGGCCTCTGAATAGTATACAGTACCCTCTCAGCCCCAAGCACTATCTTGAGGTTCATTTCCCAGTCGGCAAAGTTTGTCCCTTTGAAGACATTATCGCCCATGATTATGTCGCGGATATTACCTTTGCCAGTCATCTTGACAACTATAGTCCAACTATAAAGTCAACGATGTTATGGGTACAGTCAAACTGTTACAAGTAAAATAACAATATATTAGTCCAACTAATCAAATAAAATATTGACGAAATAATTTTGAAAGACGAGTAAGGCTAATATCTGAACGAGATTGCAAATTCAATAATAGCCTCCCACTATTTTCTTCAAGTTTCTAACCCTCTGTAGACAACTCGGGAAATCTAATTTCCTAGTGGGCTAGGATCCCGTTAAATAACACACCCTTGACTTTGGCCAACAAGTTGTATGATATTTAACTAGGTAGATCTCGAAGATCAATTGGATCCCATCCAATTCCTAGATCCGGTTAGGTGGACATCCAAGTCCGAAACATATATATCTAATACATATGTCAATGTATCCAATACATTTTCCTAACCATTTCCTCTGAATCAACTAAGCCTTGGCTTTGGCACAACAAACCTAATGATTCCAGTTAAGCGGGACCCATTGACAAGGAAAATTTCGTAATCAATGTCGATGGACAAGAAGTGATCTTGACTTTGGCCAACAAATCACAACTTGGACAGACACCGATGTGGAACAAAATTCTCATGATTCAAACACATCCTCAATTGACAAAGGTCTTGACTTTGGCCAACAAACCAATGCCAATTTCGGATCTTGAGAAAGAATCATTCAACGGAAGGAAATCGCTTAATATTGTTTGAGGGATTTTTCGCGTAATTGGCAACCAATTTATTTATCTTTGTTAGGTCTCATCATCATACACCCTTAAGCATGCTTCTAAAACATCATAAAGCGCGTAAAGTAAAGTAATAGTGATATGCGGATGGATATTTAAACAACTTGTTCCTAGAACAAATCACTCCCTTTCCTCTCCCCGCTAGCACTATTCTACAACTACCCAATTACATAATACAATAAGAGAAACCTCATTTACATTGAGGGGAATTAGGTGAGAAGAGAATACAAAGAGATAAAGAGATAAGGCTGGACACGCAGGTCCAATTTATAAATTCCAAATTTACAATAATTTCTAAAATTACCCTTTCCCTTCTAATATCCATCCGATATACACTATTCATTCATCACATACATATATATTCAAACAAGACATGCTTTTACAACCAATCTAATCCAATTAATTAGTCTTTGTTAAAGTGATCATCCAATGTTCAAACAACGGTTTGATTTTGTGCGAGTCCAACTCGATTGAGAATAAGTACATAAGGTACGAATTCGCGAATTATATCGAACTACTTATTAAATCTTATTTAATTCGTATTCAATACTAATTCATTTATTTAATTCCAAATTAAATGTTTACACTTTTAATTGCTTTAAAGACTTAGATTCTAAATCTAATCCTATTGGGTCTCAAAGCCCAACTAACATCCAATGTTGAATTTAATTCAAGTCAAATGGGCTTAGAATTGATTTATTAAGGCTTGGGCTTTGGTCAATTGGGTCAACCCAATGCCAAGCCCAAATAAGGAATCACCCTTAAGTGCCATAAAACCAATTTTAAGCCCATAAGGCCCAATTAAATTATTAAAGCCCATTAATTAAATTTTAATATTCCAAACATTAAAGTCCAATTAATTAAAGTGTAATACCAAGATTAATATATTAAACCAAATATTTCAAAAATACCCATTTAATTTATTAATCATGTATTTATCAATTAAATGTCCAACATTAATTTTATCAAAAATCAACTCCATTTCATGTCCTTGTACATTCGGCCAAGGTGAGTTTTTTGTGTCGATTTGTTTTTCAATCCGATTGAATTACTAATCTACGTCCCGTACACGTTCTAAGTCATCTAATGATCTTAAACACAAAATTTCAATCCACTCCAAGTAGCAACACATTCGGCCAAGGCATGGATTAGGGGAAAAATCATCCAATGCATTTTTCATAAATTTGATTCCATATAACATCATGTTTATACACATGCAAGCATACTTATTAATCAAATTTCATAAGAACATGCTTATATCAATTTCATCATGCCATTCGGCCAAGGTGAAGATATTGGGGAAAAATCATCCAATGCATTTTTCATAAAATTGATTCCATGTAATATCATTCTATATACATGCAAGCATACTTATTCATCAAATTTCACAAGAACATGCTTCAATCAATTTATCACACCCATTCGGCCAAGGTCAAAATTTTGGGGAAAAATCATCCAATGCATTTTTCATAAAATTGATTTCATATAAATCATTTATATACATCTAAGCATACTCATTCATCAAATTTCACAAGAACATGCTTCAATCAATTTTCACAAATTTTAACCTAAAGTATTTCATGCTTAAACCTAGCTCAATGATACCATTGTTGGTTTCTATAATATGTCCCAAACAAAGATTAAGCATGTGAAATACTATAAAGAATATATATGAACATGAAATATGGCGGAATCATACTTACAATGCCTTGTGATGAAGTAGATGATCAAATGGTAGAAGCTCCAAGTGGTGGAGGATTCGGCCAAGAGGAGGAAGAAGACTTGAAGCTCCAAGCTATTGTATTCCAAGCTCTTTGATGGTTTCCCTATCACCTCTTTTGATCCCTTGCTTGTGCTAGCAAAAATGGAGAAATGGAAGATCAAATCTTCCTTGCCCTTGTCAATGGAGTTCACGGCAATTTGAGAGAGAAGAGAGATTTTTGTGTAATGTCTTGATTATTAATTTTTGTATTACCAAAAATCAATTTATATTTATGTTATAATTTATTAAATTAATAATAAATCTATGACATAAACCATGCAATGGCTTAGAGTGTCAAACACTCAAACTCCATGCAAAGCCTTTGAGTGAAATGCACACTATCACCATGCAATGCCTTAGAGTGTTTTGTACACTATTAACATGCAATGCCTTATCAATAAAATAATGCATATAATGACAAGTGTCATGTGGGCCCCACACGTTTCCCAATGAAAGTGGGCCCACGTCCACTCACGCGTTCGGGTTCGATATTTCCGAAATACCGAGCTAGCGTCGCGACGTTAATTAAATCGGATTTAAATAAATAATCGCTCCTAGCGAAATTATTATTTACGTCGCTTACGAATTAATTCTAAATTAACTCGTATGCCCGAATTAAAATCTAATTTTAATTTCGCGTCGAAATCGAATTTCGATTATTATATCGAATATAATTTTTATCGATTAATTCCAAATTAATCGTTCTCTCTCTCTAAATAAGGCACTTTATCCGAGATAAAGTTTCTCCGCAATTAATCCAAGATTAATTAAGTTCGAATCAAATATCATAGGTGAATCTTCAGGAAGCGACCCAAGAGATCTCCGGATATTTTGGCAGTAAATACGGTCGTCGGATAATCCGAACACGTACGTACCTCGTACTACGTCTTTACCGATTTACAAGACAAGGTTGGCTTCTAGCAAAGCGCCATGCCTACCCAATTCTCCAGAAATATTCTTATAGGAATATAAGATCTGTATCAGGCGTAGTATACCGTAGTATTGCGTACATCGATCCAGTATCGGATGATCACATGCTAGGCCTAGGGCTGGAGATGTGTCTGCCCCGTACGAAACATATATCGGACATCAAGCAACTAGTCTCTTTAAATCGGACAATCCTGACCTGGTCATATTGTCCCGACGGTTGCAACCTTTTATAGAGTACTAGTTCTGTGCCCTGCGTGATCATCGCCTCCATATGTCTGAAGCGATACTTCCATCTTGACATCACATCCAGTACACTACGCTTCTCGATAAACCCAGAAGAGGTGTACACAGAACCGGTTAAGGTCCCCAACCACCAAAACCAAAGTTTACCGATTGTCGCAAGTACTAGCGATGTAAGTCTCAGGTTAAGACCATATACACCTACCCTGATGCGGCCTCCCATAGACACATAGACATACTACCAATGGGATTCCGCGGGGTCTATCCAGAGCGAAGCTGTTTTCCGTACCATCGGTAAAACACAACCTCCTATTGCACTTGCATAAGTATCCAATACTTAAATATATGAGAACTATGCTGTTGTGCCCTCACAACGTGCACAAGCGCAATACTAGCCTATTCCGCATTATCGATGTCCAGTCTCGATAATACTACGACTAGGGATATTTAATGATTAAACCTTTATGGATTGATACTGTCTCATATCATCTCAATCCAGTACTAATCATATGGACTTTTGCCATTTATATATCAAAGTAAATAAAATTACAAAACGGCAAAAGGCAATTTCATTATCACATAGTTAATTTTGTACAATAATACAATATCATTTACAAACAGTGACGCTATGGGACATAATGTCTAACAATGATTCATTACTAATAAACAACAAGAGTGTTAATCAAATAATTAAGTAACAACAAGAGTTGTTAAGTTACAACAATTAGTAAAATATGCAAACTTAATTGATTTATTAATATCTTTGTGAATATCTTTGTGAATGTTTATTTTAGTCAATGTAACTTTGTGTTCATTGTATGATTTTTTTCTTGTATTTGTTGCAGAAAAATCATGCGATTATTCAAGAATTGCAAAGTGATGTACGAAACACCCACATACCGGAGATGATATTAGACATGTTTTATGGAAATGGATAAATATCGAATGAGTGAAGCGATGATATGATTTCATATCATCACTTTCATAACATGTTACAGGAGTCTATTGGGCAGTTATTGGATAGGACAGCCGAATAGATTCAGATTCTGAGAAACCACTCTCCCCAAGATATAGCAAAAACAACTTACTCGTATTTGGATATTAGTAAAACCTGAGAAAAACAGTTCCTTATAATAAAGCCATTGAGAGGTTAGCGTTCAGTATCTACGGCATAAGGCAAATAATATTATTTTTCCTTTGATGTCTCGGAACGTTGCAAGGATCCGATATTTGCTAGAGTTTCCCATGGTTGTCCAAGATCAATTACGATTACCCAAAGTGTTTGAGGATTCATATCCAAAAACATATATGATTGGACTCTACAACTGGGAAAATTATTATTGTAAGATATTAATTTCTTTCATGTTTTTCTGTGTGTAATTGTTTCTTACTTCACGGCATGTAATATTGTATTTATATTATGATGTTTCATGTTGAATTTAATTTATGTAATTAAATCAATGATTGTCATGTACAATAGTCGCATGATTAAGATGTTCTAAGAATTTATGTAATTTTTAGAAAATAATTTCATGATTGATTATGTTGATAATATTTTTTACATTGGTAATTGGATGATGATTGTACACATAGTGGCCTTTTGACTCCAACCCCATTGAAGAATTTTATAAAACTATTTTTGTTTCATG
>SKCR01041085.1:0-15913 GCA_019454045.1 Zanthoxylum bungeanum
AGGGCAAGGAAGATTTGATCTTCTATTCTCCATTTTTGCTAGCACAAGCAAGGGATCAAAAGAGGTGATAGGAAACCATCAAAGAGCTTGGAATACAAAAGCTTGGAGCTTCAAGTCTTCTTCCTCCTCTTGGCCGAATCTTCCAACACTTGGAGCTTCCCATTTTATCATCTTCTTCATCACATAGCTTTGTAAGTATGATTCCGCCATGCTTCAAGTCTTTTATATATATTCAATATAGTATTTTATATGCTTAATCTTTGTTTGGGACATATTTATAAACCAAGA
Organism: Zanthoxylum bungeanum; assembly: GCA_019454045.1. Taxonomy (NCBI): domain Eukaryota; kingdom Viridiplantae; phylum Streptophyta; class Magnoliopsida; order Sapindales; family Rutaceae; genus Zanthoxylum; species Zanthoxylum bungeanum. The sequence goes on from SKCR01041085.1 coordinate 289, forward strand.
TTATGATGTAGTTTAATTTAATTAATGAATTCGTACTTTAAGTACTTATTCGCAAAACGGGTTTGACTCGAACAAAATCAAATCGTTGTTTGAACATTGGATGATCACTTAATTATCAGATTAATTAATTTGTTAGATTGATTGATAAAGCTTATGTGTGTGAATACGTGGTTGTGTTGTATGAATAATGTTATCGGATGGATATTAGTTGGGTGGGCAATTTTAGAAATTGTTGTAATAAATTCGATTTATTAAATTGACCTGCGTGTCCAGCCTTATCACCTTCATTCTCTTTGTATCTCTTCTCACCTATTCCCCTCTATGTATGAGGTTTCTTAGAATGTAGTGTAACGGGTAGAAGTAATACAAGTGCTAGCTTGAGTGAGAAAGGGAGAGATTTGATCTAGGATCAATGTGTTAAGTATCCATCCGCATATTTGTTATTTTATTTTCATACTCGCTTTATTATGTATTTAGAATGCATGTTTTAAGGGTGTATGATGTTGAGACCTTAACAAAGATAATTAAATTGGTAGCCAATTTGCACGCGAAAAACCCTCGTTAAATATCAAGCGTTTATTTCCTTCCATTGAGTGATTCTTACTCAGATCCGAGATTGGCAGAGGTTGTTGGCCAAAGTCAAGCCCTTGTCCGTCGAAGATGTGTTTTAATCACGAGGCTTTGTTCCATATCGGTGTCGTGTCCAAGTTGTGGTTTGTTGGCCAAAGTCAAGACACTTCTTGTCCATTGACATTGATTACGAAGCTTCCATGTCAATGGGTCCGCGCTTGACTGGGATCACTAGGTTTGTTGTGCCAAAGCCAAGGCCTAGTTGATTCAGAGGAAAAAGGTTAGGGTATACATTCGATGTATAGGCATATATATTAGATATATGTTTGGACTTGGATGTCCCCCTACTGGATCTAGGAGTTGGATGAGATCCATTGATCTTCGAGATCTACCTAGTTAATTATCATACAATTTGTTGGCCAAAGTCAAGATTGTGTGATACTTTAACGGGATCCTAGCCCACTAGGAAACACTGTTTCCCGAGTACTCGACAGAGGGTTAGAGGCTCGACGAAAAATAATGGGAGGCAAGTATTGAATTTGCAACATTCGTTCGAATACTCGCTAAACGCGCTCATCTATATTTTACTCGTCATATTAATTAAAAGTATTAGTTGGACTAATATTTTATGTTGTTTAAAATATATATAGTTGGACTATATACAAATCATATTCAAATTTATAGTTGATTTTATAATTGGATTATAGTAATCAATATAATTGAATAAATGATAGTTGATTTTATAATTGGATTATAGTAATCAATATTCAAAATTATAGTTGATTTTATAATTGGATTATAGTAATCAATATAATTGAATTAAATGATAGTTGATTTTATAATTGGATTATAGTAATCAATATTAAAATTATAGTTGATTAAATAATTGGATTATTGTAATCATTATAATAAATAGTACCTTATTAAAATTGATTAAATAGTTGGACTATTGAAATCAAGAAAGGTTGAATATTTAAAATATATAATCCTTGGGTTAAATGTTTTAAATGATTTAATTTTCATATTGGGAATAAATAATAGGTTACTTTATTGGATAAAATAACTTGTTATATCTAGGCCATAATTAAGCAAATAAGTAGAGCATAAAATCTTTGGAAGATTTATGTGATGATGACTTTAGTGCTTAATTAATATACTTGACAATAAATCTATCTTTAGATTTAAAAGTATTAAAATTGTAATTAATAATTATTGGAGAATTAATTGACTATTCTAGTGGAGAAAAGTCAAAGTTTGCAATTGGGTGAGTTGCACAAGGTGCACATCATTTCGATATTCTAAAACCCAAGGCTTGGCCAAAGGTTTGTGAAATATTGAAAAGATAATTGACATATCCCAAAGTGACTACCATTTGGATATGGAAGACACGAAGGAATTAAAGAAAGGGCGAGGCTCTAACTTTAAAAATATTTGTCAAAGTTATGTTCACTACTAGTATTGAAATTGGATTTTAAATACTTAGTGTGGTACATAATATATATGTATTGATGTTCAGAATCCGCTATGAGCTGGATACTGACTTCAAGCCGAGATTTCTCTGCGAATCGGAAACGGGACTAAAGTCGCTGTTTCGACCGTAGATACCTAAGTTTAGGAACTACCCTTTGGGTATGTACTTAAATTAGGAACTGTTATAATGTAACTAGTTTGACTAGAGACATTGTCTCTATATCAGTGTTTAATCCGTTGCGGATAAACCTTTATATTCTAGAACACTAAAGTGTTTTATTATATAAAGATGATACTGAGATAAATACATTAGATGTAAATAACAGAATTTATATTTTGAATATAATAAAATCTCAAACATATAAAAATGACAAATAAATAGCTCAAATTGATTTGATCAATAGAGACTTATTTGTGGCATTGTTGTCTAGGACACAATTAAACAAGACTCGTATATCCACACTTTTGAAGAGTGGGTACAAGGACTGATTTGCCTATTAAAATAAAGTCTACGAATCTAGTTTATTAGGTAAAGTACCTAAAACACTATTTACTTGGTAATAGTGAAAGGGCCACCGATCTGTTAGCCCTATTCATGGTAAAGTATGTGGGCCCATATCTAGCTAAGCTAGATGTGAACATGAATATTTCGTGACCTTAACGGATGTGGCATCACGTTATGGTTATGTGTTTCTTTTGAAGAACACAAATCGAAAACTTTAGAGTTTCGACACGAAATAAAAAAAAAAAACAGATCGGCTATAGTATTATTCCGCCACGGTAAGACCATATTTTGAAAATACTTAAGCAGTAAGTTTCATATGTACATGAAAGAGTACGGTATTCATTCAAATGAGGACTCCTCCCGAGACACGTCAGTTAGACGGTGTGTCCGAACTAAAACCGAATTTTGTTGGACATGATAAAGTTTATCACGAGTCGCTCTGAGCTACTGTTTCCTTCAATAGGATATGTATTAACAGTGCAAAACTTATTTAGAATAAGGTTCCATATAAATCTGTTTGACAGATGTCATAAAGGATATGAACAGGGAAGAAACCAGGTTTCTCATTCCTGATAATTTGGGTATGCCAGGCATAACGTTTGGATGATACCAAACTGAAAGACCCAAATTGGAACAGTGCCTATATAGGTTATCCTAAGGGAAACCTTGAGTATAGTACTTATAAATCTCACATGAGAACAATATGATTGTTGCTCACCATGCAGTTTTCCTGAGAGGAATACCGATATGCAGTGGTCAGTGGGAGGATAGTGATACTCGATGAAAATCTGAGTAATACTGTTCAAGGCACGATGTCCTTAATGGAACACAATAGTTCATCTATGATGAATCTATACCATTAACCTTCAAATACACAAGAAACTAGTAGATCGGATAGACTCAGAAAACAACCTAGGGTATGGGTTTCTGATCTCACCCCATAAAGATGTCAATCTTATGGAGGTGTACCATCCGACTACGTTTTGAGGAAGTGATATGAGATATCGACTCCCTATTATGGCAAAGTGCCATGAGTCCGAAATGGATTCCATGTATAACATCTATTTTGGATACTAGTTGTTGTACCACAAGGCATTGTGCCTATTGGTACATTAACGTCTTCAAGGAAGACATACATGGAAGACAACATACCAACGTACAAAGCTGGGCTTTTTTGTTGGTTCTATTACCAAGCCCCAAGATCAACAAGAACAAGCAAAATATATAAATACATGAATGAATAAATTGAAGTATGGCGTAATCATACTCACAAACTTGAAAATGGATGCTTAGATGATGCGAAAACTCCTCCCTTGTGCAGTGAAGCTCTCGGCCAAGAAGAAAAGAGGGACTCCAAGTCGAGTTTGATCCTTCCAAGCTCAAGGATTAGTTTCCCATATCACCTATGTATGATCCCTTGAAGGTGCTAGCCTTTGTTGTGATTTTGAATGCACAACTTCTTCAAATCTTGCCACAAAAATTGAAGAAATGGAGAGCCCAAAACTGCATGTAGTTTCGGCAATGTGAGAGAGAGGAGAGTTTTTTTTTTTTTTTAATGATTTTTGTTACAAAAAATCAATTTATATTTATGCCATATATTTATTAAATTAATAATAAACTTATGACACAAATCATGCAATGGCTTAGAGTGTCAAACACTCAATTTCCATGCAAAACCATTGAGTGCATTGTACACTATCTCCATGCAATGCATTAGAGTTAAATAATGCATAATATGACATGTGTCATGTGGGCCCCACACGTTTCCAAATGAAAGTGGGCCCACGTGCACTGACACGTTCGGGTTCGATATTTCCGAAATACCGAACTTACGTCGCGACGTTAATTAAATCGAATTTAAATAAATAATTGCGCCTAGCGAAATTGTTATTTACGTCGCTAACGAATTAATTCTAAATTAACTCGTTTGCCCGAATTAAAATCCCATTTTAATTTCGCGTCGAAATCGAATTTCGATTATTATATCGAATATAATAATTTTTATTAATTCCAAATTAATCGTTCTCTCTCTATGTATAGTACTTTATCCAAGATAAAGTCTCTCCGTAATTAATCCAAGATTAATCGAGTTTGAATCATACGTCATTGGTGACTCTTCGGGAAGCGACCCAGAGATCTCCGGATATGTTGGCAGTAAATACGGTCGTCGGATAATCCGAACACGTACGTACCTCGTACTACGTTTTTACTGATTCACAAGACCAGGTTGGCTTCTAGCAAAGCGCCAAGCCTACCCAATTCTCCAGAAATTCTTATAGGAATATAAGATCTATATCAAGCGTAGTATACCGTAGTATTGCGTATATCGAACCAGTATCGGATGATCACATGTAAGGCCTGGGGCTGGAAATGTGTCTGCCCCGTACGAAACATATATCAGACATCAAGCAACTAGTCTCTTTAAATCGGACAATCCTGACCTGGTCATATTGTCCCGACGGTTGCAACCTTTTATAGAGTACTAGTTCTGTGTCCTGCGTGATCATCACCTCCATATGTCTGAAGTGATACTTCCATCTCGACATCACATCCAGTACACTACGATTCTCGATAAACCCAGAAGAGGTGTACACAGAACCGGTTAAGGTCCCCAACCACCAAAACCAAAGTTTACCGATTGTCGCAAGTACTAGCGATGTAAGTCTCAGGTTAAGACCATATACACCTACCCTGATGCGGCCTCCCATAGACACGCAGACATACTACCAATGGGATTCCGCGGGGTCTATCCAGAGCGAAGCTGTTTTCCGTACCATCGGTAAAACACAACCTCCTATCGCACTTGCATAAGTATCCAATACTTAAATATATGAGAACTATGCCGTTGTGCCCTCACAACGTGCACAAGCGCAATACTAGTCTATTCCGCAATATCGATGTCCGATCTCGATAATACTCCGACTAGGGATATTTAATGATTAAACCTTTATGGATTGATACTGTCTCATATCATCTCAATCCGGTATTAATCATATGGAATTTCGCCATTTATATATCAAAGTAAATAATATTACAAAACGGCAAAGGCAATTTCATTATCACATAGTTAATTTTGTACAATAATACAATATCATTTACAAACAGTGACGCTATGGGACATAATGTCTAACATTTTTGACGGAAAGGTATCGTTATCAACATTGTGTTAATAACGGTTCAACCTTTTACATATTGCCATTGAAAATCCATTTTGAAGATGCTTGTTGATAACTACATATTTCATTCATGAAATGTGTCAGTTACAGATCAAAATCGCTTTCCTGAAAAGGAAACCTTTTGGAGGATGTTTACAACATCCTGACGATTTTGTATAACCGACAAACAAGGTTTGCGGGTTATTCAATCCATGTTTGGATTGTAGCAAGCATAAGGTTCTTGGAACTGTCGTTTTGAAATAATCATAATGATTTATGATTTAATTCAAAAACGAAATGATTCTTGTGTATATAAGGAGGTTAGTGGGAGCGCACTGACAGTGAAATTCCCATAAAACTATTGGTGAAAGCTTGGCTTTCATGGATATTCTTACAATAGAAATTCTCCGTAGAATTCTGGGGAGTAACAACCTTTATTCAAGGAATAAAGATCTACTGGGATAGATTTGGAGTTGTTAACACTCTCTGGGAAATTGTACATTTAAAATGTACTTGTATTGGTGTCTCATACACTTCGAGCATATGGAGTCACAATCGGGTCAATCCAAGTGATAGTCACTGGATTGAAGTTAAGAAGATCTGTTAGTATCTTAGAGAACTAAAGATGTTGTCTTAAACTATGGAGAAGGAGAACTTGAAGTGACTGGGATCACTGCTGCAAGTTTCCAAACAATTAAATACTACGGTACTATAAAGTTTGCATAACGGGACAGTGAGCTGGAAATCTTCCGGGCAAGATAACTGTTGCCGAATAAACAATAAATGCGGATTATTGCTGCAGTTGAGGCAGCAATAGAAGCCATTTGGGTCGAAAATAAATCTAATTAGATTAGATATAGTTCTGTTAGCGGCTGAGCTAGGCGTCAGCACAGGCTAAGGAATTAAAGGTCTCATCGACGATCCAGATATATACTTCTATATCATCTGATTCGTTCGGATCATACATCGTGGTGATGTGATGATCGTGTAAATCGCGTCAGACGATAATTAAACAAATCCTCTGACGAAAACCTTTCCTCAGCAATTTGAGTGAACCGTACATAGTTCGGGTGTGGGACACTTGAGTGACTGGCTATGTGCCAAGTGAGAGATTGTTGGACAAAATGACCCATAGCATCACTATTTGCACAGATCATTGTGTTGTTGTAGCAAATTAACTATATGACAAGGAAATTGCACTCTCATCATTAGTGATTAGATCACCATAAATGTATAAGTGAAGAGAGATCTATATGATTAGTTCCTGGATTGAGATGATATGAGACAGTATCAGTCCCTGAAGGATTAATCATTAAATATCCCTAGCCGGAGTATTATCGAGACTGGACATCGATAATGCAGAATAGGCTAGTATTGCACTTGTGCGCGTTGTAAGGGCACAACGACATAGTTCTCATAAATATAAGTGTTGGAGACTTATGCAAGTGTGATAGGAGGTCGTGTTTCACCTATGGTATGGGAAACAGCTTCGCTTTGGATAGACCCTTCGGAATCCCATTGGTATTATGACTATGTGTCAATGGGAGGCCGAAATCAAGGTAGGTATATAAAGTCTTAACCTGAGACTTACATCTGTTGGTTATTTCAAAGGTCCCAAGATCAAATCAAGACATGAAATAATGCGTGAACACATCAACGGAGGTAGCGGAATACTCACATTGATCGGTAGAGTCGATTTGAAGACAAATGAACCCAAAAACGCACTGCCATGTAAGCCTACTGCATGCAGTCCACTGCCTACAAAAACAGAAAATTGAGTGAGAAAACGGAGCTCCTAGCTTCGTCGGATGGATCCCGTCTCATGGTCGAACCTCCCTACCACCTTCGCAAGACTTGTAAGTGTGCTAGCACTTGATTTCTCACCATGAGAAACCACTCTTAGCTTCCCTATTGCTCACGTTTTTCTGGTTCAAAACCAGTGAGCATTGTGCCCATTTGGGCGTGAGAGAAGAGAGCATTTGAGAGAGATGAAATGTTTTTGTGTTAAGTTAAAATGATTTACCAAAAATCAATTTATATTTATGCCATAATATTTATTAAATTAATAATAAAATTATGACACAAAACATGCAATGGCTTAGAGTGTCAAACACTCAATTTCCATGCAATAACATTGAGTGCATTGTACACTATCTACATGCAATGCATTAGAATGACATGTGTCACGTGGGCCCCACACGTTTCCAAATGAAAGTGGGCCCACGTGCACTCACGCGTTCGGGTCGATCGATTTTTCCGAAATACCGAGCTTACGTCGCGACGTTAATTCAATCGAATTTAAATAAATAATTGCGCCTGGCGAAATTATTATTTACGTCGCTAACGAATTAATTCTAAATTAACTCGTTTGCCCAAATTAAAATCTAATTTTAATTCCGCATCGAAATCTAATTTCGTCTAATATATCGAATATATTAATACATCGATTAATTCCGAATTAATCGTTCTCTCTCTTTAGACGACATTTTATCCCGGATAAAACATCTCCGGTTATTAATCCTAGATTAATTTTCTCTCTCTTCTATTATAATCCCAGATTATTCAAGAGTGCGAGTTGTGCGTCATCGGTGGATTATCGGGAAGCGACCCATGAGATCCCCGGATAATCTGGCAGTAAATACGGTCGTCGGAGTATCTGAATCACGTACGTACCAAGTACTACGTTCTACCGATTTACGAGACAAGGTCGACTCCTAGCAAAGCACCAAGTCTTCCCAAGTTCTCCGGACATATTCATCAAAGAATATCAAAGATCTATATCAAGCGTAGTATACAATTGTATTGTGCATATCGGCCCAGTATCGGATAATCACGTGCTAGGGCTGGGGCTGGATAAGTGTCTGCCCCGTCCGAAACACATATCGGATGTCTGGTAACTAGTCTCTATAATCGGATATTCATGACCTGGTCATTATATCACGATTGGATGCGCATCACTTAAGAGCACTAATACCGTATCCTGCGTGACATCATCTCCACTATGACTGGAGTGACACTTCCGTCTTGACATCATATCCAATACACAACGATTCTCTGATAAACCCAGAAGAGGTGAACACAGAACCAGTTAAGATCCCCCAACCACCAAAACCAAAGTTTACCGATTGTCGTAAGTATTAGCGATGTAAGTCTCAGGTTAAGACTATACACACCTACCTTGATTTCGGCCTCCCATAGACACCTAGTCATAATACCAATGGGATTCCGAAGGGTCTATCCAGAGCGAAGCTGTTTCCCGTACCATCGGTGAAACACGACCTCCTATCGCACTTGCACAAGTATCCAATACTTATATATATGAGAACTATGCCGTTGTGCCCTCACAACGCGCACAAGTGCAATACTAGCCTATTCCGTATTATCGATGTCCAGTCTCGATAATACTACGGCTAGGGATATTTAATGATTAATCCTTCGTGGACTGATACTGTCTCATATCATCTCAATCCAGGAACTAATCATAGGGACCTCTCTTCATTTATATATCTAAGGTGATCTAATCACAAAATGACGAGAGTGCAATTTCCTTGTTACATAGTTAATTTGCTACAACAACACAATGATCTGTGCAAATAGTGACGATATGGGTCATATTATCCAACAACATCGCTAATACTTACGATAATCGTTAGACTTTGGTCTTGGTGGTACAGGCTTTAACCGGTTCTGCGTACACCACTTCTGGGTTTATCAGAGAGTCGTAATGTATTGGATGTGATGTCAAGACGGAAGTATCACTCCAGTCATATTGGAGATGATGTCATGCAGGATACGGTATTAGTGCTCTTAAGTGCTGCGCGACCATCGGGATATTATGACAAGGTCATGTATATCCGATTATAGAGACTAGTTACCAGACATCCGACCTGTGCTTCGTACGGGGCAGACACAAATCCAGCCCCAGGCCTAGCACGTGACTATCCGATACTGGGCCGATATGCACAATACAATTGTATACTACGCTTGATACAGATCTTAATATTCTTAAATGGATATGTCCGGAGAATTGGGAAGACTTGGTGCTTTGCTAGGAATCGACCTTGTCTCGTAAATCGGTAGAACGTAGTACTTGGTACGTACGTGATTCGGATACTCCGACGACCGTATTTACTGTCAACTTATCCGGAGATCTCATGGGTCGCTTCCCGATAATCCACCGATGACGCACAACTCGCACTCTTGAATAATCTGGGATTATAATAGAAGAGAGAGAAAATTAATCTAGGATTAATTACGGAGATATTTTATCTAGGATAAAATATCGTCTAGAGAGAGATAACGATTAATTCGGAATTAATCGATGAATTAATATATTCGATATATTAAACGAAATTAGATTTCGACGCGGAATTAAAATTAAATTTTAATTCGGGCGAACGAATTAATTTTGAATTAATTCATTAGCGACGTGAATAGTGAATTCGCTAGGTGTAATCATTTATTACGACGCAACGGAAAAATCGTTAATTTGGAATTAACGAACCGGAGCCCGAGTGTGATTGCGAGCGCATTCGTATTTCGAATTCGAGTACGGCGACGCAAGTCACATCAAGCGTCCAATCAATCTTCACATCAAGCGTCAAATCAAAAGTCACTTTGAGTGATTGATTGATTTGATTAATGGATTGAGTGAAAGACACTCAACATGTCACTTTATTAAAGTTGATATAACTTGATGGACATTGATATTGGAGTGTGGAACCACTCAAGCTTATTAAATTCAATTTATTTGACCTTATTGAAAGAATACTATACTCTTTCAAGTATATGAGAAAATTATTGCTTAAGTATTTTCATCATGGTCTAACTGTGATGTTTTAATACTTTAGCCGATCTGTTTGTCTACTTCGTGTCGAAACTCTTTGATTTTCTCAAAATTTTATGATTCGTGTTTCATAAGAAACACATAACCATAACGTGATGCAACATCCGTAAAGGTCACGAAACATTCATATCCACCTATAGCCTTGCTAGATATGGCCCACTTACGTCACTATGAACGAGGGCTAACAGATCGGTGTCACTTGCACTTTTACCAAGTAAAAGGTGTTTTAGGCACTTTACCTAATAAACTAGATTCATAGACATCATTTGAATAGAATCAAATTTGTCCTAGTACCCACTCTTCGAAAGTGTGGATATATGAGTCTTGTTTAATTGTGTCCCATACAACAATGCCACTTTTAAGTCTCAAATGATTAAATCAGTTTGAGCTATTTGTTTGTCATGTTTTACGTTTGAGATTTATTTATATTCAAAATATAAATACTGTTATTCACATCTAATGTGTTTATCTCAATATCATCTTTATAAAATGAAACACTTTAGTGTTCTAGTATATAAAGGTATACCCGCAACGGGTTAAACCCTGATATAGAGATAATGTCTCTAGTCTAACTAGGTACATTACAACATTTTCCTAATTTAAGTACACACCCGAAGGGTAGTTCCTAAACTTAGGTTTCTACAATTAAAACAGCTACTGTCGTCCCATTTCCTATTCGCATATAAATCTCAACTAAAGTCAGTATCATGCTAATTAGTAGATTCTGCACACCAGTACATATATTTATGTTCCTCATCCAGTATCTAAAATCCAATTTTAATACTCGTAGTGAACATGTTTATGACAAACATATTTGAAGTCAGAGCCTTGCCCGTTCTTCACTTCCTTAATGTCTGCCTTGTCCATACGACAGTCACGCTTCAGTGACCCCGTTTACCACAATTTAGGCAGACATCTTGGGATATGTCCTTTGTCTTCCCAGAATATTATAATGACTTTACCTTTGCCCCTTTTCCACACCCTAGAAGCCTTCGGCCAAGCCTTGGCCTTCTAGAATGTCGAAATAAGATGCGCCTTGCGCTTCTTGCCTTGTTGCAAACTTTGGCTTTATCTCCTTGAGAATAGCCATTAACTCTCCAAGAGTTTACTATTGGAATTTGTACTTCTAAGTTCTAAGGATAGATCTATGAAGATCCTTCAATTTCATTATCATACTATATGGATCTAATCCTTAGTTCTGATTTAGAAATTAAGGAGTCTATTTGGCAAGGATAATGGATTAAGCACTAAAGTTATCATTACATGAATATTCCAAATATCATGTTCTACTATTTGCTTAACTCCGGGCTTAGGCCTAAGATGTTCTACTGTTGGGTTAGAGAAGAAAGAAAGATTTGTCAAAAAGAGTTTAGAAAACATGGATATCGGGGAAAAGGAAACCGAGGAACATAAGACTTTACGGCAAGAATAGAAGGACCATATGGGGGGCCTCAAACAAATTAATAAAAAAAAGGGAAAAAAAGAAATAAAATAAAATAAAATAAAATAAATAAATTTATTTCTTCTTAGTCCTTAATAGTTAGGCACAAATCCGATGATGAAATTGATTGCTTTAGGGTGAAATCATAGAAACGATAAACTCTTGATGTACTTTTATCTGATACTTTGAGTAATTGATCTATGTTAGACTCGTAAGCACTTGATTATGGTTCTTAGCGGTGAAAACCTGAGTAGTTGGCAAGGTGACTAGTTGAAGAAATTGTAGGTCGGTGAATGACCGTTTGCTTAGATGTCTATCTTGATTTGCTTATGTTATGATGTGTGGTATGGTTGAAAATGAAAGAAAAGTCTCTTGAGAAAAGAATTGAACCACCTATAACCCATAAGCATGAAGCTACCCATGGGCGAGTATTAGGACCACCATGAGGAGAAATGCTACCTTAAAGGGTAGGGTGTTTGAAAAAAAAAAAAGAAAAAAAATAATAATAAAAAGAAAAAAATTAAAAGAAGTTCAAAATGAAAAGAAAAAGAAAGACGCAAAAGAGAAAGAAAACCATACCACAATGAGAAAAAAAAGCAATTGCAGGCATAATTGAGACATCTAGGTTGGTTAGACCCATCGATCCCAATTTTTTGACGAAATCATCGAGTTAGCTTACCTGGGGATGAATCTGTAAAGGAACCTTTGCAAACACACACTTTGAGTCTAGCTTAGATCATTTATTCAAAGAAATGGATTTGAGTTGCATTGAATGTTTTGAAGGTTCTCTGGTTTCAATACTGGGCATTCTTTGAGGGCAATAATATTGTAACTATTGAGACTAGTTCATAGCTTGTAAAATAGTATGATAATATTGAACATCACATCACATGATCTACTTTGGCCAAGTGCAAGTAAAGAAGAGCAGAAGGCTAAACTAAGTATGATGGCGACCTGTCTACCACCCGCGGATAAGGGATATACCGAGAACTTGAGCCATGAGATAAAGAGAACTGACCAACCACCAGAAAAGAACTGTCAGAAGGAAATTGTAAGCCTACCCATGGGGCGACCATAGAAATTTGTAGGAAAATGGCACCAAGGAGCACAAGGAAGGTCTAACCTATCGGAATATGAAATACATCCACTCATACATGCATACACGTCACATGCACGCATTTTTTTATTTTGTTTTTATTATCAGGTTTTGAAGAAAAGGAAAAAGTTTCAAAGTCAAGCAGTTTGGTGAATGAATCCCATGGTCGAGGCCCATATTATAAGCAATTTCGGGAATGAATCCCAGGGTCGAGGGCCATATTATCAGCAGCATCGGGAATGAATCCCAGGGTCGAGGCCCACATTATTAGCAGTTTCGGGAATGAATCCCAGGGTTGAGCCCCAAACTATCAACTGTTTCGGGAAGGAATCCCGGGGGAATGAATCCTAGGGGTGAGGCCTATACTATCATCAGCAGTTTCGGGAATGAATCCCAGGGTTGAGGCCCACATTGTCAGCGGTTTCAGGAATAAATCCCAGGGTCGAGGCCCACGTTGTCAGCAGTTTCGGGAATGAATCCCAGGGCCGAGGCCCACATTATCAGCAGTTTGGGGAATGAATCCCAGGGTTGAGGCCCACACTATCAGCAATTTGGGGAATGGATCCCAGGGTCGTGTTAGACAGTAATGACCAATAGCGTCACTTTTTTGTAAATGATATTGTAATATTGTACAAAATTAACTATGTAGTAATGAAATTGCCTTTTACCGTTTTGTAATTTATTTACTTTGATATATAAATGGTAAAAGTCCCTATGATTAGTTCCAGATTGTGATGATATGAGACGGTATCAATCAATAAAGGTTTAATCATTAAATATCCCTAGTCGTAGTATTATCGAGATTGGACATCGATAATGCAGAATAGACTAGTACTGCACTTGTGCATGTTGTGAGGGCACAACGACATAGTTCTCATATATTTAAGTATTGGATACTTATGCAAGTGCGGTAGGAGGTTGTGTTTTACCGATGGTATGGAAAACAGCTTTGCTCTGGATAGACCCCGCGGAGTCCCATTGGTAGTATGTCTGCGTGTCTATGGGAGTCCGCTTCAGGGTAGGTGCATATGATCTTAACCTGAGACTTGCATCGCTAGTACTTACGACAATCGGTAAACTTTAGTTTTGGTGGTCCAGGGCTTTAACGGGTTCTGTGTACCATCTTCTGGGTTTATCGAGAATCGTAGTGTATTGGGTGTGATGTCAAGATGGAAGTATCACTTCAGACATATGGAGATGATGATCGCGAGGGATACAGAACTAGTACTCTATAATGGTTGCAACCATCGGGATAATATGACTAGGTCAGGATTATCCGATTCAAAGAGACTGGTTGCTTGATGTCCGATATGTGTATCGTACGGGGCAGACACATCTCCAGCCACAGGCCTTACATGTGATCATCTGATACTGGTACGGTATACACTATACTACGGTATACTACGCCTGTTATAGATCTTATATTCCAATAAGAATATTTCTAGAGAATTGGGTAGACATGGCGTTTTGCTAGAGGCTAACCTTGTCTTGTAAATCGGTAAAAACGTAGTACTTGGTACGTACGTGTTCGGATAGTTCGACAACCGGATTTACTGCCAACATATCTAGAGATCTCTTGGGTCGCTTCCCGAAGATTCACCAATGACGTATGATTCAAACTCGATTAATCTTGGATTAATTACGGAGAGACTTTATCTTGTATAAAGTACTATATAAAGAGAGAGAACGATTAATTTGGAATTAATCGTAAAATTATTATATCGATATAATAATCGAAATTCGATTTCGACGCGAAATTAAAATTAGATTTTAATTCGGGCAAACGAGTTAATTTAGAATTAATTCGTTAGCGACGTAATAATAATTTCGCTAGGCGCAATTATTTATTAAATTCGATTTAATTAACGTCGCGACGTAAGTTCGGTATTTCAGAAATATCGAACCCAAATGCGTGAGTGCACGTGGGCCCACTTTCATTTGGAAACGTGTGGGGCCCACATGACACATGTCATAATATGCATTATTTAATTGTGATGCATTGCATGGAGATAGTGTACAATGCACTCAAGGTTTTGCATGGAAATTGAGTGTTTGACACTCTAGCCATTGCATGATTTGTGTCATAATGTTTATTATTAATTAATAAATATTATGGCATAAATATAAATTGATTTTGTAACAAAAAATCAGATCTCTCATCTCTCTCACATTGCCGAAAACTTCACTGCAGTTTTGGCTCTCCCTTTTCTGTTTTTGTTGAACAAACTTGAAGAATTTGTGCATGTTTGGAACATAAAATTCACATCTTTGGCTAGCACCATCAAGGGATCATACAAAGGTGTTATGGGAAACTCATCTTAGAGCTTGGAAGGATCAAAAATTGCTTGGAGCTTCTCTTTTCTGTTTGGCTGAAACCCTCACTGCACAAAGGAGAATTTTTTGTTTCATCAATGCATCCGCATTCCGATCTTTGTGAGTATGATTCCGCCATACTTCAATATTGTTCATTCAATTATATGTTTTGCTTGTTCTTTTGATCTTGGGACATGGATTAGTTTTTCCAACAATGGTATCATTGAGC
>SKCR01041086.1:0-15923 GCA_019454045.1 Zanthoxylum bungeanum
CGAAGGTGGTATGGAGGTTCGACCATGAGACGGGATCCATCCGACGAAGCTAGGAGCTCCGTTTCTTCACTTAATTTTCTGTTTTTGTAGGCAGTGGACTGCATGCAGTAGGCTTACATGGCAGTGCGTTTTTTGGGTTCATTTGTCTTCAAATCGACTCTACCGATCAATGTGAGTATTCCGCTACCTCCGTTGATGTGTTCACACATAATTTCATGTCTTG
The DNA here is from genome assembly GCA_019454045.1 of Zanthoxylum bungeanum. Classification (NCBI taxonomy): domain Eukaryota; kingdom Viridiplantae; phylum Streptophyta; class Magnoliopsida; order Sapindales; family Rutaceae; genus Zanthoxylum; species Zanthoxylum bungeanum. The sequence goes on from SKCR01041086.1 coordinate 224, forward strand.
ATTTGATCTGGGACCTTAGTATTTACCAACACTCCCAGAGTACATATATTGATAAAGTGTTGAAGAGATTCAACATGGATCAGTCCAAGAAGGGACTGTTGCCAACATCACATGGCGTCTTTTTATCTAGGGACATGTGTCCTAAAACACAAGATGAGAGAGACAACATGAGTCGGACTCCGTTCGCCTCGGCAGTCGGATCGATCATGTATGCCATGATATGTACACGACCTGATGTGTCCTATGCTTTGAGCATGTGCAGTCGATATCAGGCCGATCCAGGACATGATCACTGGATGGCGGTTAAGAATATCCTTAGGTATCTTAAAAGAACTAAGGATGTTTTCTTAATCTATGGAGATGGAGAACTTGAGGTATCTGGGTATACCGATGCAAGTTTCCAAACCGACAGAGACGACTTCAAGTCGCAAACCGGGTACATATTTTGCTTGAATAACGGAGCAGTGAGCTGGAAATCTTCCAAGAAAGATACTGTTGCCGATTCAACAACTGAAGCGGAGTACATTGCAGCAGCTGAAGCAGCAAAAGAGGCACTTTGGATCCGAAAATTCCTAATTGGATTAGGAGTAGTTCCGTTAGCAGCTGAGCCCGTTCCATTGTATTGTGACAATAGCGGGGCTATAGCACAGGCTAAGGAACCAAGGTCTCATCAACGATCCAAACATGTTCTTCGACGATTCCATCTGATTCGAGAGATCATACATCGTGGCGATGTGAAGATCGAGAAGATCGCATCAGAGGATAATATTGCAGATCCGCTGACGAAGGCTATTCCTCGGGAAAAGTTTGAGCGACATGTATAGTTTCAGGTATTAGATGCTTGAGTGACTGGCTATAGGCCAAGTGGGAGATTGTTAGACAGTAATGACCCATAGCGTCACTATTTTGTAAATGATATTGTATTATTGTACAAAATTAACTATGTAGTAATGAAATTGCCTTTTACCGTTTTGTAATTTATTTACTTTGATATATAAATGGTAAAAGTCCCTATGATTAGTTCCGGATTGTGATGATATGAGACAGTATCAATCCATAAAGGTTTAATCATTAAATATCCCTAGTCGTAGTATTATCGAGATTGGACATCGATAATGCGGAATAGACTAGTACTGCACTTGTGCATGTTGTGAGGGCACAACGGCATAGTTCTCATATATTTAAGTATTGGATACTTATGCAAGTGCGGTAGGAGGTTGTGTTTTACCGATAGTACGGAAAACAGCTTCGCTCTAGATAGACCCCGCGGAGTCCCATTGGTAGTATGTCTGCGTGTCTATGGGAGTCCGCTTCAGGGTAGGTGCATATGATCTTAACCTGAGATTTGCATCGCTAGTACTTACGACAATCGGTAAAATTTAGGTTTGGTGGTCCAGGGCTTTAACGAGTTCTGTGTATACCTCTTCTGGGTTTATCGAGAATCGTAGTGTACTGGGTGTGATGTCAAGATGGAAGTATCACTTCAGACATATGGAGATGATGATCGCGAGGGATTCAGAACTAGTACTCTATAATGGTTACAACCATCGGGATAATATGACTAGGTCAGGATTATCCGATTCAAAGAGACTTGTTACTTGATGTCCGATATGTGTATCGTACGGGGCAGACACATATCCAGCCCCAGGCCTTACATGTGATCATCCGATACTGGTTCAATATACACTATACTACGGTATACTACGCCTGTTATAGATCTAATATTCCAGTAAGAATATTTCTAGAGAATTGGGTAGGCATGGCGTTTTGCTAGAAGCTAACCTTGTCTTGTAAATCGGTAAAAACGTAGTACTTGGTACGTACGTGTTCGAATAGTTCGACAACTGGATTTACTGCCAACATATCTAGAGGTCTCTTGGGTCGCTTCCCGAAGATTCACCGATGACGTATGATTCAAACTCGATTAATCTTGGATTAATTACGGAGAGACTTTATCTTGGATAAAGTAATGTATAAAGAGAGAGAACGATTAATTTAGAATTAATCGTAAAATTATTATATTCGATATAATAATCGGAATTCAATTTCGACGCGAAATTGAAATTAGATTTTAATTCGGGCAAACGAGTTAATTTAGAATTAATTCGTTAGCGACGTAAATAATAATTTCGCTAGGCGCAATTATTTATTTAAATTCGATTTAATTAACGTCGCGACGTAAGCTCGGTATTTCGGAAATATCGAACCCGAACGCGTGAGTGGACGTGGGCCCACTTTCATTTGGAAACGTGTGGGGCCCACATGACACTTGTCATTATTTGCATTATTTAATCAAGATGTATTGCATGAAGATAGTGTAAAAAGCACTCAAGGGTATTGCATGGAAATTGAGTGTTAGACACTCTAAGTCTTTGCATGGTTTGTGTCATATTTATATTATTATTTAATATAATTATGACATAAATATAAATTGATTTTTGAGACAAAAATCAGATCTTCTCTCCCTCTCAAGCTTACCGAAACAGTAAGCTCTCACAGCCCTCTCCATTTCTTCATTTTTGTTGCAAAAAAAAGCTTGAAGAAAGTGTGTGTGTTTGGAACAATAAATCACATATTTGGCTAGCACCATCAAGGGATCATACAAGGTGTTATGGGAAACTCATCTTAGAGCTTGGAAGGATCAAACATTGCTTGGAGCTTCTCTTTTCATCTTGGCCGAAACCCTCACTGCACTAAGGAGGAAGTTTTTGTTTCATCAACGCATCCGGATTCCGTTTTTGTGAGTATTGTTTCCGCCATTGCTTCAATCTAGTTCATTCTTATATATATTTTGCTTGTTTTTGATCTTGGGACATGGTTATTAGATTTCCAACAACACAATGTTGATAACGATACCTTTCCGTTAAAGCCTTGCTTTATACGTTGGTATGTTGCCATCCATGTATGTCTTCCTAGAAGACTTTTAAGTACCATTAGGCACAATGCCTTGTGGTACATCAACTAGTATTCAAACTGGTTGATATACATGGAATCCATTTCGGATTATATGGCACTTTGCCATAATTGGGGAGTTAATATCTCTTGTATCACTTCCTCATACGTAGTCAGTTGGTATTCCTTAATAAGATTCACATCTTTATAAGGTTAGATCAGAAACCCATACCCCAGGTTGTTTTCTGACTCTGTCCGACTTACGCGGTTCTTGTGTATTCGAAGATTAATGGTAATAGTCTCATCCTTGATGAACTATTTGTGTTCCATTAAGATTCGGTGCCTTGAACAGTATTACTCTGATTCCATCGAGTTATACTATCCTCCCACTTACCACTGCATATCGGTATTCCTATCAGGAAAAACGTATGGTGAGCAACAATCTAATTGTTCTCTTGTGAGGTGTATAAGTACAATACTCACGGTATCCCTAGGATGACCTACATGTTAGACATTATGTCCCATAGCGTCACTGTTTGTAAATGATATTGTATTATTGTACAAAATTAACTATATGATAATGAAATTGCCTTTTGCCGTTTTGTAATATTATTTACTTTGACTTATAAATGGCGAAAGTCCATATGATTAGTACCTGGACTGAGAATGATATGAGACAGTATCAGTCCCCAAAGGTTTAATCATTAAATATCCCTAGTCGTAGTATTATCGAGACTGGACATCGATAATGCGGAATAGACTAGTATTGCGCTTGTGCACGTTGTGAGGGCACAACGGCATAGTTCTCATATATTTAAGTATTGGATACTTATGCAAGTGCGATAGGAGGTTGTGTTTTACCGATGGTACGGAAAACAGCTTCGCTCTGATAGACCCCGCGGAATCCCATTGGTAGTATGTCTACGTGTCTATGGGAGGCCGCATCAGGGTAGGTGTATATGGTCTTAACCTGAGACTTACATCGCTAGTACTTGCGACAATCGTGTAAACTTTGGTTTTGGTGGTTGGGGACCTTAACCGGTTCTGTGTACACCTCTTCTGGGTTTATCGAGAATCGTAGTGTACTGGATGTGATGTCAAGATGGAAGTATCGCTTTAGACATATGGAGGTGATGATCACGCAGGACACAGAACTAGCACTCTATAAAAGGTTGCAACCGTCGGGACAATATGACCAGGTCAGGATTGTCCGATTTAAAGAGACTAGTTGCTTGATGTCTGATATATGTTTCGTACGGGGCAGACACATCTCCAGCCCCAGGCCTAGTATGTGATCATCCGATACTGGATCGATGTACGCAATACTACGGTATACTACACCTGATACAGATCTTATATTCCTATAAGAATATTTCTGGAGAATTGGGTAGGCATGGCGCTTTGCTAGAAGCCAACCTTGTCTTGTAAATCGGTAAAGACGTAGTACGAGGTACGTACGTGTTCGGATTATCCGACGACCGTATTTACTGCCAAAATATCCGGAGATCTCTTGGGTCGCTTCCTGAAGATTCACCTATGATATTTGATTCGGACTTAATTAATCTTGGATTAATTACGGAGAAACTTTATCTTGGATAAAGTGCCTAATTTAGAGAGAGAACGATTATTTGGAATTAATCGATAAAATTATTGTATTCGATATAATAATCGAAATTCGATTTCGACGCGAAATTAAAATTAGATTTTAATTCGGGCATACGAGTTAATTTAGAATTAATTCGTAAGCGACGTAAATAATAATTTCGCTAGGAGCGATTATTTATTTAAATCCGATTTAATTAACGTCGCGACGCTAGCTCGGTATTTCGGAAATATCGAACCCGAACGCGTGAGTGGACGTGGGCCCACTTTCATTGGGAAACGTGTGGGGCCCACATGACACTTGTCATTATATGCATTATTTAATTGATAAGGCATTGCATGGTGATAGTGTGCATTACACTCAAATGTTTTGCATGGAGTTTGAGTGTTTGACACTCTAAGCCATTGCATGGTTTGTGTCATAGATTTATTATTAATTTAATAAAATTATGGCATAAATATAAATTGATTTTTTGGTAAAACAAAAACAATTACACAAAACTCTTTCTCTCTCAAATTTCTTCACATTGCCGTGAACTCCATGGAAGGACAAAGGAAGATTTGATCTTCTATTCTCCATTTTTGCTAGCACAAGCAAGGGATCAAAAGAGGTGATAGGGAAACCATCAAAGAGCTTGGAATACAAAAGCTTGGAGCTTCAAGTCTTCTTCCTCCTCATGGCCGAATCTTCCAACACTTGGAGCTTCCACCATTTGATCATCTTCTTCATCACATAGCTTGTAAGTATGATTCCGCCATGCTTCAAGTCTTTTATATATATTCATTTATAGTATTTCATGAATGCTTAATCTTTCCTTGGGACATATTATAGAAACCAACACTACATTTGGCACTTATCCTATTTGGGTTTTAGTTTGGTATCATCTAAACATATGCCTAGCATACCCAAATTATCAGGAATGAGAAACCCGGTTTCTTTCCCGTTCATATCTAATATGATATCTGTCATACAGATTTATGGAACCTTATTCAAAATAAGTTCTTGCACTGTTTAGCATATCCGTGGAAGGAAATGGTAGCTCAGAGCGACTCGTGATTAACCTTATCATGTCTAACAAAATTTGGTTAATCTGTTCGGACACACCATCAAACTGACGTGTTCCGGGAGGAGTCCTTATTTGAAAGAATACTATACTCTTTCATGTATACTAGAAACTTATTGTTTAAGTATTATTCATTACGGTCTTACCGTGACGGTTTAATACTTTAGCCGATCTGTTTGTCTATTTCGTGTCGAAACTGTGAAAGTTTCCGATTTGTGTTCTTCAAAAGAAACACATAACCATACGCGATGCCACATCCGTAAAGGTCACGAAATATTCATATCCATATCTAGCCTAGCTAGACATGGGCCCACTTACTTTACTATGAAGTAGGGCTAACAGATCGGTGGCATTTACACTTTTACCAAGTAAATAGTGTTTTAGGCACTTTGCCCAAATAGACTAGATTCGTAGACTTTATTTGAATGGAATCAAATCAGTCCTGGTATCCGCTCTTCAAAAGTGCGGATATACGATTCTTGTTTATCAGTGTCCCTGACAACTATGCCACAATTAAGTTTCTTAACTGATCAAATCAGTTTGAGCTATTTATTTGTCATGTTATATATTTGAGATATTATTTATATTCAAAATATAAATCATGTTATTCACATCTAATGTGTTTATCTCAATATCATCTTTATATAATGAAACACTTTAGTGTTCTAGAATATAAAGGTACACCCGCAGCGGGTTATACGCGATATAGAGATAATGTTTCTAGTCAAACTAGCTACATTATAACAGTTTCTAAATTTAAGTACTAACCCGAAGGTAGTTCCTAAATTCAGATATCTACGGTTAAAACAGCAACTTTCGTCCCGTTTTCAATTCGCAGATAAATCTCAATTGAAGTCAGTATCCTGTTCAAAATAGATTCTGAACATCAATATATATATTTTATGTACCACACTAAGTATCTAAAATCCAATTTTAATACTAGCTGTGAACATAATTATGACAAACATAATGGATTAAGCACTTAAGTTATCATTACATGATCTTCCAAAGATTATGCTCTACTATTTGCTTAACTCTGGGCTTAGGCATAATACGTTATTTTATCAAATAAAATAACTTATTATTTTTCCAGGACCATCCTGAAATTTATTCCCAATTTGAAAATTAAAGTCGTTTAAATACATTTTCACCCAGGATTATGTCTTAAACACTAATCTTTCATTTTTATATCTTGATTCTAATAGTCCAACTATTTAATCAACGATTTGTGGTACTATTTATTATAATGATTATAATAGTCCAACTATATAATCAAATATAATCTAAATTAATTAACCTCAATTACATTGATTACTATAGTCCAACTATAAAATCAACTGTAACTGAAATTAATTAATTCAAATTGATTAATATAATCCAATTATATATAATCAAATATAATACAGTCCAACTGATTATTAAAACAACAATTTAAATATTAGTCCAACTAACATTTAATCTAACGACGAAATAATTTGAATGAGCGCGTATGGCGAGTAATTGAACGAGTATTGCAAATTCAATTCTTGCCTCCCACTATTTTTCGGCGAGCCTCTAACCCTCTGTCGAGTACTCGGGAAACCGTGTTTCCTAGTGGGCTAGGATCCCGTTAAATATCACACAATCTTGACTTTGGCCAACAATTGTATGATAATTAACTAGGTAGATCTCGAAGATCAATTGGATCTCATCCAATTCCTAGATCCAGTAGGCGGATATCCAAATCCTAAACATATATCTTATATATGCCAATACATCCAATGTATTACCTAACCTTTTTCCTCTGAATCAACTAAGCCTTGGCTTTGGCACAACAAACCTAGTGATCCCAGTCAAGCGCGACCCATTGACCATGGAAAGCTTCGTAATCAATGTCGATGGACAAGAAGTGGTCTTGACTTTGGCCAACAAACCACAACTTGGACAAGACACTGATATGGAACAAAGCTTTCGTGATTCAAACACATCTTCGACGGACAAGGGCTTGACTTTGGCCAACAACCCATGCCAATCTCGGATTTTGAGTAAGAATCACTCAATGGAAGGAAAAACGCATGATATTTGATGAGGGTTTTTCGCGTGCAAATTGGCTACCAATTTAATTATCTTTGTTAAGGTCTCATCATCATACACCCTTAAACATGCATTCTAAACACATAATAAAGCGAGTATGAAAATAAAATAATAATGATATGCGGATGGATACTTTACATTGATCCTAGATCAAATCTCTCATTTTCTCTCTCCAAAGCTAGCACATGTATTTACTTCTACCCGTTACACTACACTTCTAAAGAAACCTCATTTACATTGAGGGGAATAGGTGAGAAGAGAATACAAAGAGTATAGAGGTGATAAGGCTGGACACGCAGGTCCAATTTAATAAATCAAATTTATTACACAATTTCCAAAATTGCCCCACCCGACTAATATCCATCCGATATACATTATTCATGCATCACAACCATGTATTCATACAAGCATGTCATCAATCAATCTAATCCAATTAATTAATCTGATAATTAGTGATCATCCAATGTTCAAACAACGATTTGATTTTTGCTCGAGTCAAACTCGTTTTGCGAATAAGTACTGAAAGTACAAATTCTTGAATTAAATTAAACTACAACATTAAATCCAATTTAACATGTATTTAATACTAATTCACTATTCAATTCCAAATTGAATATTACACTTTATTTAATGAACCTTTACGACTTAAATTCCAAATTTAATCGCAATGGGTCTCAAAGCCCAATTAACATCTAATGTTTATTTAATTAAAGTCCAATGGGCTTTTAATTAATTTCTTAAGGCGTGGAGTTTTGGTCAACACGGGTCAAACTGATAACCAAAATCCAATCCGGGAGTTACCCCATAAGCCTTTAAATTAATTTTGGCCCATTAGGCCCAATTAAATAATTAAGGTCCATTAAGTCATAATTGGACTTTATGGATGCGGTTTTGGGCCCAATTGGATCCAACCAAATTGGCCTAAACCTAACTTGGTACAACCAAGCCCAAAAGCCCAATTACAACCTTAAGGCCCAATTTCCAAAATAAGCCCAATTAATTAACTTATAAAATTCCAAATTCCATAATAAATTAACCTAAGTGTAATACACAATTAATTATCCAATTAACATTTCTAAAACATCAATTAGCCTAATTAATCATGCACTTTAACATTAAATAGTGTCCAACACAATTTATTAAAATCAAACCCAATTTACATGCTTTTGTTCTCGGTAATTATGGGTTTTTCCAATCCGATTCGATTTCAATCCAATTGAATCCACAATCATCATTTCCCAAATCAATTAAACTCATCTAATGAATCAAAATACAAAAAACACAATGAATTTCATATCCAATTGAATTCGGCCAAGCCTACTTTAATTTGGGAAAATTGTTCCAAATCAAAATTCAATCCAATCAAATTTCAATTCAACATTACCCACTTGTTTCAAGTCATCCAATGATCAAACAAACAAAAATTCACCAAGATATTAGGGTCTCAATTTTCGGCCAACATAAGCAATTTGGGAAAATTGTTCCAAACTCATTTTCAACAAATTGATCCAATCAATCCTCAATTAAACATACTTTAAGCATTCTAAATCATCCAATTTCATCAAACATGCTCAAAATCAAGTTTACCTAAATTTGTCATGCCCAAAATTTGGGGAAAAATGGATCCAACCAAATTTCATGAAATTGATCATGCACAACATCAATTCAACCTCATTCAAGCATACTATACTAAACAATTTAATCAATTGATGCTCAAATGAGTTTACCCAATTTTGTCTACTTTGGCCTACACAAAAAATTGGGGAAATTTGTTCCAAACACAATTTCTTCAAATTGATCTAATCAATCATTAATTTCAACTCATTTAAGCATACTATAACAAACAATTTCATCAAAACATGCCCAAATTCGTTTTACCCAATTTTAACCCTAACTTTTTCATGCTTGTTCAAGGCTCAAGATACCATTGTTGAGTTCCTAATTAGGTCCCAAGAATCATCCAAAACAAGCATAAAATTCGTATGAACACATCAAAGGAGTAAGGCGGAAACATAACTCACATTGAACGGTTTGAGATGCGAAAAACAAGCTGCGTTTTTGCCTCCCTCCATGCTCACGGCAACAGCTCTCCAAGGTAGTGGGCTGCTCGGTTTTGACTGGTTTGGTTCCTCCATGATTCGGCCATTGATGAACACCATGGAAGCTCCAAGCTTCAAGCTTTTCCATGCTTATAAATTCGTTTCCTTATCACCATAATATAACCCATGTGTGTGCTAGCACTACTCTTCTTCATTTGCTTCTCAAAATTTCGGTCAAACAAGAAGATTTTGTGAAGAAATCGGCTTGAAGCCGTGAGAGAGAGAAGATGAAAAGAGAGGGAAAAGAGAAGTGCGTGAGTGTGGTTGATGGAGAGAGAAAGTGAAAGCTTTACTTATATATTTATTTTATTTTCAAAAATAAAATCAAATACAAAAAGCTTTATCATTTACCAAAAGTAAAAGCCAAAAAGCAAAAATGCTTTTCAATCATTTCACATCACTATTCACATCACATCTCTTCACTTTATTAAAGTGACATGTCATATCACATCACTCAAAGTGACAAGTGATTTGACGATTGATGCGACTAGCGATTTGACGCTTGATGTGTCTTGCGTGCCGCGCTCGAATTCGAAATGCGAATGCGCTCGCATTCACTCTCGGGCTCAGGTTCGCTAATTCCAAATTAACGAATTTTCTGTCGCGTCGTAATTAAATGATTACGCCTAGCGAAATCACTATTTACGTCGCTAACGAATTAATTCTAAATTAATTTGTTCGCCTGAATTAAAATCTAATTTTAATTCCGCGTCGAAATCCAATTTCTTATAATATATCGAATATATTATTTTTTCGATTAATTCCAAATTAATCGTTCTCTCTCTTTAATTAATATTTTATCCCAGATAAAAATCTCCGCAATTAATCCAGATTAATTTTCTCTCTCTTCTAATTAATCCCAGATTAATTAAAGTGCGAGAGTATACATTATCGGTGAATCTTCGGGAAGCGACCCATGAGATTTCCGGATATGTTGGTAGTAAATCGGGTCGCCGGACTATCTGAACACGTAAGTACCTCGTACTACGTTTGTACCGATTTACAAGACAAGGTTGGCTTCTAGCAAAGCGCCATGCCTACCCAATTCTCCAGAAATATTCTTACAGGAATATATAGATCTGTATCAAGCGTAGTATACTGTAGTATTGTGTATATCGGCCCAGTATCGGATAGTCACGTACTAGGGCTGGGGCTGGATAAGTGTCTGCCCCGTCCGAAGCACATGTCGGATGTCTGGTAACTAGTCTCTATAATCAGATATTCATGACCTGGTCATAATATCATGATTGGATGCGCATCACTCAAGAGCACTAGTACCGTATCCTGCGTGACATCATCTCCACTATGACTGAAGTGATACTTCCATCTTGACATCACACCCCATACACTACGACTCTACGACTCTATAAACCCAGAAGTGGTGTACGCAGAACCGGTTAAAGCCCTGTACCACCAAGACCAAAGTCTACTGATTATCGTAAGTATTAGCGGTGCAAGTCTCAAGTTAAGACCAAATACACCTACCATGATGTCGGACTCCCATAGACACATAGTCATAATACCAATGGGATTCCGAGGGGTCTATCCAGAGCGAAGCTGTTTCCCGTACCATCGGTGAAACACAACCTCCTATCGCACTTGCATAAGTATCCAATACTTAAATATATGAGAACTATGCCGTTGTGCCCTCACAACGCGCACAAGTGCAATACTAGCCTATTCCGCATTATCGATGTCCTGTCTCGATAATACTACGACTAGGGATATTTAATGATTTATCCTACGTGGACTGATACTGTCTCATATCATTCTCTGTCCATGAACAAATCATTCTCATATCATTCTATGGGTCATATTATCCAACAATTAGAAGGGTGGGACAATTTTAGAAATTGTTGTAATAAATTTGATTTATTAATTGGACCTGCATGTCCAGCCTTATACCTCCATATTCTTTGTATTCTCTTCTCACTTATTTCCCTCAATGTAAATGAGGTTTTTTAGAAGTGTAGTGTAACGGGTAGAAGTAAATATTTGTGCTAGCGGGAGAGAGAAATGGAGAGATTTGATCTAGGATCAATGTGTAAAGTATCCATCCGCATATCATTATTATTTTATCATATGCGCTTTATTATGTGTTTAGAATGCATGTTTAAGGGTGTATGATGATGAGACCTTAACAAAGATAATAAATTGGTTGCCAATTTGCATTCGAAAAACCCTCGCAAAATATTAAGCGTTTTTCCTTCCATTGAGTGATTCTCACTCAAGATCCAGACTGGCATTGGCTTTTGTTGGCCAAAGTCAAGGCCTTTGTCCGTCGAGGATATGTTTGAATCACGAAGGCTTTGTTCCATATTGGTGTCTTGTCCAAGTTGTGGTTTGTTGGCCAAAGTCAAGACCACTTCTTGTCCATCGACATTGATTACGAAGCTTTACATGGTCAATGGGTCGCGCTTGACTGGGATCACTAAGTTTGTTGTGCCAAAGCCAAGGCTTAGTTGATTCAGAGGAAAAAGGTTAGGTAATACATTGGATGTATTGGCATATATAAGATATATGTTTCAGACTTGGATGTCCCCCTACCGGATCTAGGAATTGGATTGGATCTAATCGATCTTAGAGATCTACCTAGTTAATTATCATACAATTGTTGGCCAAAGTCAAGATTGTGTGATATTTAACGGGATCCTAGCCCACTAGGAAACACGGTTTCCCGAGTACTCGACAGAGGGTTAGGGCTCACCGAAAAATAGTGGGAGGCAAGAATTGAATTTGCAATATTCGTTTAATTACTTGCCATACGCGCTAAACACAAATATCATTCGTCAAATGAATTAAATGTTAGTTCGACTAATATTTAAATCGTTGTTTTAATTAATAGTTGGACTATATTCAAACAATTCATTTATAGTTGATTTTATAATTGGATTATAGTAATCAATATAATTGATTTTAATCTATTAAATTATAGTTGATTAAATAGTTGGACTATTGTAATCATTATAATAAATAGTACCTAAATCGTTGATTAAATAGTTGGACTATTAAAATCAAGATATAAATTGAAAGATTGACATTTAAAACATAATCCTAGGGAAAATGTATTTAAATGGTTTAATTTTCAAATTGGGAATAAGTTTCAGGATGGTCTTGGAAAAATAATAAGTTACTTTATTTGATAAAATAACATATTATGCCTAAGCCCGGAGTTAAGCAAATAGTAGAGCATAATCTTTGGAAGATTCATGTAATGATAACTTTAGTGCTTAATCCATTAAGCTTGTCACAGTAGACTCCTTAATTTATGAATCAGAACTAAGGATTAGATCCTTAAAGTATGATACTGAAATTGAAGGATCTTCAAAGAATCTATCCTTAGAATCTTAGAAGTATTAAATTGCAATAAATAACTCTTGGAGAGTTAATGACTATTCTCCATGAGATAAAGTCAAAATTTGCAATAAGGCAAGTAGCGCAAGGCGCACCTTACTTTGATATTCTAGAAACCCGAGGATTGGCCAAAGGCTTCTAGAATATGAAAAAGGGCAAAGGCATAATCATTATAATCTTCTAGGAAGATAAAGGACATATCCCAAAATGTCTGCCTAAATTGTGGCAAACGGGATCGCGGAAGCGTGACTGCCGTTTGGACAAGGCAGACATGAAGGAATTGAAGACGGGCTTGGCTCCGACTTCAAATATGTTTGTCAACATTATGTTCACTACGAGTATTAAAATTAGATTTTAAATACTTAATGTGGAACATAAAATATATATGTATTGATGTTCAGAATCAGTTTTGAACAGGATACTGACTTCAATAGAGATTAATCTGCGAATTGGAAATGGGACGAAAGTCGCTGTTTTAACCGTAGACACCTAATTTTTAGGAACTACCCTCGGGTGTGTACCTAAATTTAGAAACTGTTATAATGTAACTAGTTTGACTAGAAACATTATCTTTGTATCAGTGTTTAACCCGCTGTGGGTGAACCTTTATATTCTAGAACACTAAAGTGTTTCATTATATAAAGATGATATTGAGATAAACACATTAGATGTGAATAACATAGTTTATATTTTGAATATAAAAATCTCATAAATATAATATGACAAACAAGTAGCTCAAACTGATTTGATCAGGAGAAACTAATTTGTGGCATTGTTGTCTTGGACACAATCTAAAACAAGAATAGTATATCCGCACTTTTGAAGAGTGGGTACTAGGACTAATTTGATTCCAATCAAATAAAGTCTACGAATCTAGTTTATTGGGCAAAGTGCCTAAAACACATTTACTCGGTAAAAGTGTAAAAGCCACCTATCTGTTAGCCCTAGTTCATAGTGAAGCAAGTGGGCCCATGTCTAGCTAGGCTAGATGTGGATATGAATATTACGTGACCTTTACGGATGTGGCATCGCGTTATGGTTATGTGTTTCTTTTGAAGAACACAAATCGGAAACTTTTATAGTTTCGACATGAAATAGACAAACAGATCGGCTATAGTATTAAACCGTCACGGTAAGACCGTAATGGAAAATACTTAGGCAATAAGTTTCTAATATACTTGAAAGAGTATATATTCTTTCAAATGAGGACTCCTCCCGGAACACGTCAGTTTGACGGTGTGTCCGAACAGAGTAACCAAATTTTATTGGACATGATAAGGTTAATCATGAGTCGCTCTGAGCTACCATTTCCTCCAACGGATAAGCTTTAAACAGTGCATAACTTATTTTGAATAAGGTTCCATAAAAATCTGTTTGACAGATTTCATATTAGATATGAACGGGAAAGAAACCGGGTTCACATTCCTGAAAATTTGGGATGCTAGGCATATGTTTGGATGATACCAAACTAAAAACCAATTGGATAAATGCCAATTGTAGGTTATCCTAGGGATACCATAAGTATAGTACTTATACATCTCACATGAGAACAATTTAATTGTTGCTCGCCATGCGGTTTTCCTAAAGGAATACCGATATGCAGTGGTAAGTGGGAGGATAGTAAAACTCGATGAAAATCGGAGTAATACTGTCCAAGGCACTGAATCTTAATGGAACATAAATAGTTCATCAAGGATGAAACTATTACCAGTAATCTTCGAGTACACAAGAACCGCGTAAGTCGGAGAGAGTCAGAAAATAACTTGGGGTATGGGTTTCTGATCTCACCTCATAAAGATGTCTATCTTATTGAGGAATACCAACTGACTACATATGAGGAAGTGATACAAGGTATCGACTCTCTTATTATGGTAAAGTGCCATGAGTCCTAAATGGATTCATGTATATAAACTTAGTTTGGACACTAGTTGATGTACCGCAAGGCATTGTGCCTATAGGTACTATATAAGTCTTCAAGGAAGACGTACATGGAAGGCAACATACCAACGTACTAAGCTAGGCTTTGTTAGAGTTCAATTCAAGGTCCCAAGGATCACAAATCATGCATAAAAAACCACATATGAACACATCAAAGGAGGTGCGGAATAAACTCACATTGAATTTCGGTTTTGATGGATGAAGAACAAGATGCGTTTTTAAGCTCCCTCCAAGCTCGGCAATGGCTTCTGGAACTGGCAGTGGACGCACGTTTGGGCTGTGAAAGTCTCCTCCATTTTCGGCCATGGATGACTCCATTGAAGCTCCAAGCTTCAAGCTTTCCAAGCTCATGAAGACACTTCCCTATCACCTATGTATTACTCAAGGTGTGCTAGCACTTATCATCTTCCATTTTGCTTCTCAAAAATTCGGTGAACCAGAAAAATAAGAGAGGAAAATCGCACCATGCGTGAAGGAGATGAATAAGAAAAAGAGAGGGAGAATGAGAGAAACCGTGAATGTTTGCATGTAAGAGAGAGAGGACCGAATGTGTGTGTAAAAAGGAAAAGAAAAGTAATATATATTTATTCATTTATTTTCCAAAATAAATAAAACAAATATTATATTCCAAACCTTTTCATATTCCATCACTTTTACTTATAACTTTAAGTCATATCA
>SKCR01041087.1:0-15917 GCA_019454045.1 Zanthoxylum bungeanum
AAAAATAATATAAATACTATAGGGTCGGGTCGGGTCGGGTTTTAGTATCAAACCCGTTGCCTAACCCGAAAATTTCGGGTCGGGTCAGGTTGAGAATTTGCAATTTTTTTTTTACACGCGCGGGTCGGGTCGGGTCGGGTCACGTCGGGTCGGGTCGGTTCACGGGTTAACCCGACCCTATGAACACCTCTACTTCATATTACAATTCTGATAATGCATACTTCTATCATAATAACATACACAATCTCTATTATACAATATGAATAACACTTGACTTTACTTAGACTCTAACTGCAATGCAGCACGGACACGACTTGGTGGACTCAAACCCTCTAGTGACTATTGGGGTTGGTGCTCAGAGCGCCAATTCCCGGTTGTATTTCCTAGAAAATACTATTGTAAAACGTTTTATTATGAATAAAATGAGCAGTTTCTATAATATAATGTATCTTCTTATATGGTAAAGACGTAATAGACCTTAGGATGATTAGTCATGATACGGTTGCAAAAGCGTCGCAACTGACATTGAGTTGTATCATGACGTTGTCATTCTCAGACAGTTCCTGGTCAATGTTTACACTATTTGGTCAGTAAAGTAAACCCGTTGAGACCGGTCAATGTCGTATACTGGAATATATGATTCTAATGGTTTCTCAATGGACCATGAGTCTTGGGACTTGTATAGACGTGTAGGTGTTTATAGCGGATAAACACTGAACGACTCACCGAAGATTCTTAATGGATGGTACACCAACGTCAATAAAAATATTCTCGGGTTGAATAGCATTTGTGATTCTTCGACTTGAGATACCACTGTCGGCACATGAGACATCTTCCACACTTAGATGGCAGTCACGTCACCGATCTATTTAGATCAGACCTCCGCCTGTTCGTTGGGTGTGGATAGATCCCCAGGGTGTCCTGTGTGTGTCGAGATAGGATCCGTCAGTTCTGTGTATAGAGCATAGGTAGTCCATTTATGATTAGCAATCAGATAAAAACCATGGGCCCGTGGTACACTATAGAAGTCATTTCTAAGTGTTATTTTAGAGATTTCTAATAGAGACATCGACGGGATAGTCCCTATAGAGATTTGACGTTTACATCTATATCTCTGGGATATATCCGAATACCTGTGACGGAGTAATTATACATTTGCCATGACCTCGACATGTATGATTCATCGAGTTTATCTGTGGTCGTCATAATTTACGGGTGGGTAAATTATGGACACGAAATTAGATTTCATGACGGAAATGCCTGAATCTAAAGAGTCTCACTAGTGAAATATACTTGTAGAGCACTAGGGCAATATTTATGAATAATACTGATTATTTATAAGTCGTTTAAAGGTTTAACAAAAATACATGAAAATGGACCTAATAGTCATTTCCTAATTTTTGTGTATTTGTATTTAATAATAGATTTTATCAAATACACATTAATTAATTGTCAAATTGAGATATTTGACTAATATCATAAATATATATGTATTTGAATATTTAATGTAAATATAATACATATATTTAATATATTTGTATTTAAATAATTAATTAATTATTTAATTGTTAAATGATTAAATTAATTTAAATATAAATATCTTAAGGTTGTGATATTTATGAAAATGCTTTTAGTTGTTTTATTTGACTTTAAGAAATTCATTAAATGGTTTGATGATAAAGCTTGCAAGTTGATAAAGCAAATTAATGAAACAAAAATAAATATCTAGATATTTCCTATACACCAAATTCGGCCAAGGGCTTAAAGTTGAGGTATAAATTATTTTGTTTCATTTTAGGGTTTCATAAGTTCATTAGACATAAAAACAAACACAAAAGTAGTTGAGAGAAAAGCTTGAAGGCTAAAGAAGAAAGCTTGGAAAATCCTTGGTTTTGTAAGTTTTTCTTTAAAGCTTTCAACATGAAAAATGTTTCTAAGATGCTTAGCTTCAACTTGTGTTGCTTTGATGTTGTCTCTTTACTTATAGTTTGTGTTTTATTTGATTATGAACTTGAAAGAATGATGTATGCATGTATGGTTATAAAGTGAGCTTGAAATGGTTTCAATGGCTCTCTTTTGATTATTTGATAATCATGTTGCCATTCTAGAGTTGTTGAGCCACTCCTTGGTGACCTAGAATTGTTCTAGAGTTATTTTAAAGTGGCGAGACTTGTTTGGTGTGGTAAAGAATGAATTAAAGTGTTGGATTTTAAAGATTTGGTAATATTGGTCAATTTGATGAAATTATAAAATTAGTGTTCTTAACTAATACTTGCGACAATCAGTACGCTTTGGTTTTGGTTGTCCGAGGCTTTAACAGGTTATGTGTACGCCTCTTCTGGGTTTACTGAGAATCGTAGTGTATTGGGTGTGATGTCAAGATGGAAGTATCACTTCAGTCATATGGAGAAGATGATCACGCAGGGAAACAAAACTATTACTCTAATATGTTGTAGCTATCGGGATAATATGACTAGGTCGTGATTATCCGATTAAAGAAACTAGTTGCTAGTGATCTGATATATGCTTCGTACGGGGTAGACACAATTCCAGCCCCAGGCCTAGCATGTGACATCCGATACTAGATCGTAATACGCAATACATAGTATACTATGCCTGATATAGATTATATATTCTTCGTTGAATATTTCTGGAGAATTGGGTAGGTACTGTGCTTTGCTAGAAGCCAACCATGTCTTGTAAATCGGTAAGAATGTGGTATCGGGTACGCACGTGTTCGGATAGTCCGACAATCAGATTTACTGCCAACATATCCAGGGATCTCTTGGGTCGCTTCCCAAAGATTCACCGATGATATTTGACTCGAACACAATTAATCTAGGATTAATTATAAGAGAGAGAAAATTAATCTGGGAATAATTGCGGTAAGAATTTATCTGGGATAAAATTCTAATTGAAGAGAGAACACGATTAATTTGGAATTAATCGATTAAATAATATATTGGATATATTAATTGAAATCGGATTTCAAATCGGAATTAAAATTGAATTTTAATTTGGGCGAACGAATTAATTTATAATTAATTCGCGAGTGACTTTCATAATAATTTTGCTAGGCATTATTATTTAATTAAATTGGATTTAATTACGTCGCGACGGAAAATCCATTTAATCGGATTAAACGAACCCGAGCCCAAAGTGTGTTGAGCAAGCCACTTGAATTTTGAATTTAAATGGTGGGGCCCACCAACTTACATCAAGTGTCTACATTAGTGATGGAAGTGGTTGAGGGCATTTAATGCCATTTTCCCTCCAACAATTTTTGCTTTTGCTTTTGGTAAAGCATATACACAACTTTTGTGAGTTGACTTTGTGATTAGGTTTTGGAAACAAATACACACAAAACACAAACTCTCTATTCTCTAACTTGCCATGGCCGAATACATGCTTCTCTTCTTCCTTTGATTTTGCTTCAAAAATCAAACAAGCTAGCACTTAAGGAGTCTTGTGAGGTGATAGGGAAACTCACCATTGGGTTTAAAGATTCAACAAAGCTTGGAGCTTCCACAAATACAAAGAAAGTTATGAATTTCATCCACTCATTGTAAGTTTTTCCGCAACTTGTTTTTGATTATTCACACACAATATCATGACTAAGAGACCTTGGGCATGTCTAGGACACTAACAGATAAAACTCTATAGAGATAGACAAAGGAAACTGATTGGGTTATCCCAATCAACGTACATAGATAAGATCTTGGAAACGGTATAATTTTGGTAACTGTAAGACATCAAACATACCGTTCAGACATGTGATTCATCTTTCGAAGAAGATGAGTCCACAAACAGAAGATGAGAAGGTTAGAATGTCTAACCAACCTTATGTTTCGTGTTTGGGTAGCATAATGTATGCCATGTTATGTATTAGGCCTGATATCAGTTTCGCTGTTAGCGTAACTAGTAGATATCAGTCCAATCCAGGAAATGACCATTGGATGGCCATTAAACATATCCTGAAGTATCTTAAAGGTACTAAGGATAAGTTGATAATTTAATGGGTATACAAATTCTGACTTCCAATCGGATCCCGATGATAGAAAGTCTACTTCCGAATTCGTCTTTACCCTTAACGGAGGTGTAGTTTGCTGGAAGAGTTCCAAACAAGGGTCAATAGCAGATTCCACCACAGAGGCGGAATACATTGCAGCTTCTGAAGCTGCAAAGGAAGCTGTATGGATTAGGAACTTTATCACAGAGTTGGGAGTTGTCCCAAGTATCGAGAATGCGATTCCATTATACTGTGATAATACTTGAGCCATTGCGCAAGCAAAGGAACCGAGAGCACATCAGAAGTCGAAGCATGTGGAACGAAAGTACCAATTCATTCGAGAGATTGTGTCGCGATGGGATATTATCATGTGTAAGGTACCGAGTGAAGATAATGTGGCAGACCCGCTTACGAAGGTCATACCTCCGAAGTTATTTGATAAACATGTGGAGTCGATGGGTATTAGATACAATCGATATTGGCACTAGATCAAGTGGGAGATTTTTGTTGGGGTTGGTGCACAGAGCGCCAATTCCCGGTTGTATTTCCTAGAAAATACTATTGTAAAACGTTTTATTATGAATAAAATGAGCATTTTCTATAATATAATATATCTTCTTATATGTTAAAGACGTAATAGACCTTAGGATGATTAGTCATGATACGGTTGCAAAAGCGTCGCAACTGACATTGAGATGTATCATGACGTTGTCATTCTCAGACAGTTCCTGGTCAATGTTTACACTACTTGGTCAGTAAAGTAAACCCGTTGAGACCGGTACATGTCGTATACTGGAATATATGATTCCAATGGTTTCTCAATGGACCATGAGTCTTGGGACTTGTATAGACGTGTAGGTGTTTATAGCGGATAAACACTGAACGACTCACCGAAGATTCTTAATGGATGGTACACCAACGTTAATAAAAATATTCTCGGGTTGAATAACATTTGTGATTCTTCGACTTGAGATACCACTGTGGGCACATGAGACATCTTCCACACTTAGATGACAGTCACGTCACCGATCTATTTAGATCAGACATCCGCCTATTCGTTGGGTGTGGATAGATCCTCAGGGTGTCCTGTGTGTGTCGAGATAGGATCCGTCAGTTCTGTGTATAGAGCATAGGTAGTCCATTTATGATTAGCAATCAGATAAAAACCATGGGCCCGTGGTACACTTTAGAAGTCATTTCTAAGTGTTATTTTAGAGATTGCTAATAGAGACATCGACGGGATAGTCCCTATAGAGATTTGACGTTTACATCTATATCTCTGGGATATATCCAAATACCTGTGACGAAGTAATTATACATTTGCCATGACCTCGACCTGTATGATTCATCAAGTTTATCCGTGGTCGTCATAATTTACGGGTGGGTAAATTATGGACACGAAATTAGATTTCATGACGGAATTGCCTGAATCTAAAGAGTCTCACTAGTGAAATATACTTGTAGAGCACTAGGGCAATATTTATGAATAATACTGATTATTTATAAGTCGTTTAAAGGTTTAACAAAAATAAATGAAAATGGACCTAATAGTCATTTCCTAATTTTTGTGTATTTGTATTTAATGATAGATTTTATCAAATACATATTAATTAATTGTCAAAATGAGATATTTGACTAATATCATAAATATATATGTATTTGAATATTTAATGTTAATATAATACATATATTTAATATATTTGTATTTAAATAATTATTTAATTATTTAATTATTAAATGATTAAATTAATTAAAATATAAATATCTTAAAGTTGTGATATTTATGGAAATGCTTTTAGTTGCTTTATTTGACTTTAAGAAATTCATTAAATGGTTTGATGATAAAGCTTGCAAGTTGATAAAGAAAATTAATGAAACAAAAATAAATATCTAGAAATTTCCTATACAACAAATTTGGCCAAGGGCTTAAAGTGGAGGTATAAATTATTTTGTTTCATTTTAGGGTTTCATAAGTTCATTAGACATAAAAACAAACACAAAAGTAGTTGAGAGAAAAGCTTGAATGCTAAAGAAGAAAGCTTGGAAAATCCTTGGTTTTGTAAGTTTTTCTTTAAAACATTCAACATGAAAAATGTTTCTAAGATGCTTAGCTTCAACTTGTGTTGCTTTGATCTTGTCTCTTTACTTATAGTTTGTGTTTATTTGATTATGAACTTGAAAGAAAGATGTATGCATGTATGATTATAAAGTGAGCTTTAAATGGTTTCAATGGCTCTCTTTTGATTATTTGATAATCATGTTGCCATTCTAGAGTTGTTGAGCCACTCCTTAGTGACCTAGAATTTTTCTAGATTTATTTCAAAGTGGTGAGACGTGTTTGGTGTGGTAAATAATGAATTAAAGTGTTGGATTTTAAAGATTTGGTAATATTGGTCAATTTGATGAAATTGTAAACTTATGGTTCTTAAGCCCTTCCAAATTTGGGTCTTTTCATATATGTGATGTATTATGGAGTTTATATGATGCATGTAAAATTTTGGGGTGATTGGATTTGATTTTGGCATGTTTTGAACAAAAAGGGACTAAATTACAATTAACCGAAAATTGAGGGTGCTCACGACAATTAGATAAAAATTGGGGATTTGGTTGCAATCTGATTTTGATGAGTTGGACTTGTTGGAAATCATTTTAGAAATAATTTAGAATCATCCAAAATTGTATTTGACAATTTTTGGACTAAAATGATCAATTTAAAAAGTTGTGGGGCAATTCGGTAATTACCAAGAAATTTGATCTCTTGTGTAATTTTTCAGAATTTAATAATTGGATAATTAAATAAATAAGTTTATTTAATTGATCCAAGAAAAATTTTGAAATTGGAAAATTTTGATTTTCCGCTATTCCGTTGCGTTACCGGATTTTCGCCATAAAACCCCTACAGTGACTGCCATCAGTATCCGTCCACTCGAGCTCGTCCTCCAGTAAACCTGCAAATAAGAAACTAGGAGTGGGGGGTTATATCATTTGAACGATATAGTGAGTGGACAATTAAAACGAAGACTTATTTTTACGGAAAACTCGTGGTTCTAAAAACTGAAATCCTCCCTGAAAATGTTCTTTTCTCAAATCTTTTTATTATCTGAAAACTCAACTCTTCATTAATTTTTTTGTTCCTGAAAACTCTTTTATAAAATTCATCTTTTCTGATAAATCATTTCTTGGAAATCCATTTCTGAAAATCTATTTCTAGAAATCTACATCTAAAAACTATGTATCTGAGAAAATCTGTATCTATATATCTGGCATATGAAGGCGTTATGTATCGCCATCCCCCATACGTAAAATCTGACACTTAGGGGTGTCCCCCTCGTACGTAAATATCTTATGATCTTGGGGCGTTACGTCTTGCCGTCCCCCAAGCCACAAATCTGGAGTAGGGGTGCAGATCTATGCTATCCTCCAGACTCAATATTTGGGATCTAGGGGCATCAATCATCCCTAGTCCTGAGCTGCGTATGCACACGATATATGTATCCATCAATTATTTATCTGAGACAAGTTACATATTGAAGTGGGTTTTTCCCACATGCCTCCAAAAATCATAAAACTCAAGTTCTAAAATCATTCCTTTGTGAAAAATATTTCTCAAAATGTTTCATTCAAACACTAACAGCCTAAGTGCTCAAAAGTAAATCTTGATTCAAAAACATATAAGTAAATACAGTTTGAGAGAAGGGTCCACTCACTGATTTTGGAATCGGGCTGGCACTGCTTCACTTCGTCGAAGAACTTGACTATGGTGATAGGGAAACGAATTTATGAGCTTGGATTTGTTATTGAAGCTTGAAGCTTGGAGCTTCAATGGTGGTCTTCAATGGCCGATTCTTGGAGGAGGAAGCAGCCCCCACGCCGAGCAGTCCACCTTGTTCGCAGCTCACTGCCGAGCAGAAACATGCAGTGCGTTTTTGGTCTTTGTTCATTTCATCAAAACCCATCAATGTGAGTATGAATTCCGCCTTACTCCTTTGTGTATTCACTCGTTTTTTATGCATGTTTATGATCTTGGGACTTGATTGAATCTCTACAGTGAGTGGTTTGTTGGTTGCTGCGTGAGTCTCTAACCTAGTGGAGGGGTTGCTGTTTCATGTGAATGGTTTATGTGCGTTGAATGTGTGCCAAAAGGTGGTGTCAATGTGTGTTACGTGAAGCTGATTTGTAGGCAGTGAGGGGCGTGAAGCAAGGGGCTGATTTGTGGCTATTTGGCGCTGATGAAGGGTGCAACGTGAGTGTGTGCTGAGTGGGGGCTGCTCACGAGGGGCGAAGGGTTTGTTGACGTGAAGGTAGTGTGAGTTCCGTGTGTGTAGTTTGTGAGTGAGAATGAGTGTGCAATTTGTGCGTTAATAGGCTGGTGATGCGCTTGTGTTGTGAAGGCGTGGAGGCTAGGTGATGCCCTTGTGGCGTGAATTTTTGGAGGCTAGGTGATGTTCTTGTGGCGTGAATTTGTGGAGGCTGGGCGTGTGATGAGAGGGTTCGTGAGTGATAGGGTTTGGAAAATTAGGGTTGATTTTGTGATAATGAGCGAGCCAACCAGGGTTTGGATGTGTGGGTTAAGGGTTCTTTTTATAGGCTAAGGGAGGGGATTTACCTTGTTAGGGAAGGAATACGATTTGTGTATTAATTGGGGATATCTTTTAATTTAGTATATGATAAGGAAATCTTTTAATTAGGGAATTGATTTGATTTGTTCTTTTTAGTTAAGGATATGATTTATTTAATTTAGGAAGGTGATTTAATTAAATTAGGAATGTGTTTTATTTAAATTAGGAATTTATTTAATTTAATTTAATTTCAAGTTCAATTTAATTGGTGAATGTGATTTAATTTAATTTAAGTTTATTTTAATTGGTTTTAATTATTTAATTTGTGAGATGTGTTTTAAATATTTTAATTATTTAATTTGTGAGATGTGTTTTAATGGGTTTGGTGTGTTTTAAAACAGAGGTCCAATAAGCGAACCCGAAGCGAAACAAGCGAGTTAAATCTGACAAAATACTAATTCCCAACTTTACCCTTCCAACGTCCGTTTCCCGCGGCTTTCACAACTAAAGAGGTAGTGTCTCCATACGAGACTCATCATCGGGCTAATATGCAAAAATGCAATGCCTACAGTCGCCCCCACTTTGATGGGACTTGTGCAGTGTATGACAATGACAATCCTATCAAAGTACGTGCAATGCATTTTTACTTTCCTGGCTCGCCAGCTGTCACCTGGTCTGCCTGCTGTGCTGAGTTGATAATGCTAAACCCCGTACCTAGGGCGTCGCGGTTGCGTCTCCGTACCTAGAGTGCCGCAGTGATGATGTTGGTTGTCTGGATGCTAACCCCGTACCTAGGGTGTCGCAGTGACGTCTCCGTACCGAGAGAGCCACAAATGTCTGAATAGTCCACATGCCGTACCTGGCATGCTAACCCCGTACCTAGGCGTCGCTGTGGTCTGAATGCTAACCCCGTACCTAGGGTGTCGCAGTGACGTCTCCGTACCTAGAGAGCCACAAATGTCTGAATAGTCCACATGTCGTACCTGGCGTGCTAACCCCGTACCTAGGGCGTCGTTGTGGTCTGAATGCTAACCCCGTACCTAGGGTGTCGCAGTGACGTCTCCGTACCTAGAGAGCCACAAATGTCTGAGTGCTAACCCTGTACCTAGGGTGTCGCGGTGACGCCTCCGTACCTAGAGTGCCACAAATGTCTGAATGCTAACCTTGTACCTAGGGTGTCGCGGTGACGTCTCCGTACCTAGAGTGCCACAAATGTCTTAGTGCTAACCCCGTACCTAGGGTGTCGCGGTGACGTCTTCGTACCTAGAGAGCCACAAATGTCTGAGTGCTAACCCCGTACCTAGGGTGTCGTGGTGACGCCTCCGTACCTAGAGTGCCACAAATGTCTGAATGCTAACCCCGTACCTAGGGTGTCGCGATGACGCCTCCGTACCTAGAGTGCCACAAATGTCTGAATGCTAACCCCGTACCTAGGGTGTCGCTGATATGATGATGGTCCATTTTCGAATCGTGCTCCATTTTCGGAGTGCCATTTTCGGCATGCTAAACCCCATTTCCGAGGCATCGCTGATATGATGATGGTCCATTTCCGAACTGTGCTCCATTTCCGGAGTGCCATTTTCGGCATGCTAAACCCCATTTCCGAGGCATCGCTGATATGATGATGGTCCATTTCCGAACCATGCTCCATTTCCGGAGTGCCATTTCCGGCATGCTAAACCCCATTTCCGAGGCATCGCTGATGTGATGATGGTCCATTTCCAAACCGTGCTCCATTTCCGGAGTGCCATTTTCGGCATGCTAAACCCCATTTCCGAGGCATCGCTGATGTGATGATGGTCCATTTCCGAACCGTGCTCCATTTTCGGAGTGTTACTGTGATGTGGTGTGATGAGGTCCATTCCCGAACCGTCACCGTGTTGTGGTCCATTCCCGAACCGATCTCCATTCCCGGAGTGCCATTCTTGACATGCTCATTCCCGAGCTGTCCATTCCCGGACTATATCTCCATTCTCGGAGTGCCATTCCCGGCGTGCCATTCTCGGCGTGTCCATTCCCGGACTAAACTGATCTGATGTAATGTGGGCCTCGCCCCCAGAATGCCATACCCGGCAATGCTGATACTGATGTAATGTGGGCCTCCCCCCAGAATGCCATACCCGGCAAGACTGATACTGATGTAATGTGGGCCTCGCCCCCAGAATGCCATACCCGACAAGACTGATATTGATAAAGATGTTGGCCTCGCCCTCAGAGTGCCATACCCGGCAAGATTGATACTGATGCTAATACGGGCCTCGCCCCAAACTGATGCTGATGTGGGCCTCGCCCCAAACTGATGCTGATGTGGGCCTCGCCCTAAACTGATGCTGATGTGGGTCTCTCCCTAAACTGATGTGGGCCTCAACCCCGGGACTCATCCCCAAACGAATACTGATATGGCCCTCGACCCCAAACTGAAACTGATGTGGGCCTCGCCCCCATACAGACACTAATGTGGGCCTCGCCCCAGACTGATACTGACGTGGGCCTCGCCCCAAAACTGATACTGATATGGGCCTCAACCCTGTGACTCATCCCCAAAACTACTACTCATATGTTGCTGATTCTGGTTGGCTTGTCTTTGCCGCTTTCTCTTTTTCTTCTTTGAAACCTGTGAATAAAAACAAACACAAAAAGAATGCAAAATATGTTACGTGTATGCATGCATGCATGAATGATTTTCCTATCCCACTGGGTTAGGTTTTCCGCCAGTTCTCCAGGTGATTGCTCGGCCTTCTCTCTAGTCTCCTGACCCAATATCTTGTTATGTCCCTGATTCACGATGTAGTAGACTGGTCGCCCCCAGTCTTGATTTAGCTTTCTGCTCTCTGCTGTTTTGTACTTGATCAAGATGAACCACATGGTGGGGCCTTCCATATCATCATGCTATATCACATTCTACGAAATAGTCCCAATAGTTATACATATCATTGTCCTCAAAGAATGCTCAGTAATGAAACCAGAGAACCTTCAAAACACCCAGTGTAACTTAAATCCAAGTCTTTGGATAAATGATCTAAGCTAGACTCAAAGTGTGTGTGTGCAAAGGTTCTTTCACAGCTTAATCCTCAGGTAAGCTAACTCGATGATTTCGTTTCAAAAATTGGGATCGATGGGTCAAACCAACCTAGATGTCTCAGTTAGGCTCTGCAATTGTTTTTTCATGCTCAATGTGATATGGTTTTATTTCTCTTTTGTCTCTTTTTTTTTTCTTTTCATTTTGAACTTTTTTTTTCTTTTTTTTTTTTTTATTCTTTCTCTTTTTTTCAACACATCTACCCTTTAAGGTAGCATTTCTCCTCATGGTGGTCCTAATACTCGCCCATGGGTAGCTTCACGCTTATTGGTTATAGGTGGTTCAATTCTTTTCTTTAGAGACTTTTATTTCATTTTCAACCATACCACACATCATAACATAAGCAAATCAAGATAGACATCTAAGCAAACGGTCATTCACCGACCTATAATTTCTTCAACTAGTCACCTTACAAACTACTCAGGTTTTCACCGCTAAGAACCATAATCAAGTGCTTACGAGTCTAACATAGATCAATCACTCAAAGTATCAGATAAAAGCACATCAAGAGTTTATCGTTTCTAAGGTTTCACCTTAAAGCAATCAATTTCATCATTGGACTTATGTCTAACTATCAAGGACTAAAACAAACAATTTTTTTTCTTTTTTTTTTTTTTCTTCTTGTTTTTTTTTTTTTTTTTTTTTTTTTTTTTTTTTTTTGGCCCACCATGGTCTTTCTATTCTTGCCGTAAGGTTTTTGTTTCTCGGCTTCCTTTTTCCCGATGTCAATGTTTGTTAACTCTTCTTTGACAAGTCTTTCTTTTTTTCTAACCCAACAGATATCTATGATGGCTTTTAAGACACGAGGGTTAACATGATGCATGTATGCATGAGATGCATGGGATGTATGAGACATAATTTGCATGGGGTTATCAAAAGCATAAAGGGTGGCCTCAATAGGTCATACAACTATGGTTCACATGTGGGTTTACGGGAGTGTGGACAAAGGCTCTCGTTTGACGAAGGATTACCCACAACTAGGACTCCCCACTCAAGGGTTTAAGCGACCAAGTGAGTGCACCTTTTTTATACCTTACGGTACGTGCCAACGAGTTACTGTGTGTGACTAACTGTCGAATGGATTTTTCGTTGTAGATTCCCCAGAGGGAGGGTGGAGCGAGGCTCTCTTAGTACCCAAGCCCCTTAGGCTCTTATCGCTTGGTGTCAGGAATAAACAACGAGTCCTCCAAACTAGTCTGTCACAACGAGCTACAAGTAATGATTATCTCGGTGTCTTCACAGCTTTTCCTTATGAAAAGGTAGTGAGTGAAGGAAGACACCCAACCATCACCTAGCTCCAACAAAGCCTTTGATTAACCCCTTTCAACCTACCATAGAAACGATTAACTGAAGCACAAATCATAACATCACAAGACATGATTTCGGGGCCGATTCAAATATCCCCAGTGGAGTCGCCAGACTGTAGACAACAGAACTTGACGACGCTGTTCTAGGCTCCCGGCCTAGTTGGGAATACGAAATAACATGGAGTCGCCACCCGTGTGTGAACCGGGACAAAGATTTAAGGCCGCACTCACCCCTCGCAAGGGAAGACCTCAAACCGTTGGGTTCGGAATGGTCCCTTACTTATGTCACTTGTGATGATATAATTTGTGCAATAAACTAACCGAATCTATTCAACATTAATGCTCAATCATGTACTTAGATCTAACATGCTTCATCCAAATAATTCCGCAATGTAACACAACAAGTATATTGAACCATTAAATCAACATGAACAAATAACTAATTAAACATTAATAATAAACTAGACAAAACATCATGCATAGGGAATAAAGAAACAACATACCTAAATAACATAATCATGCTTTGAAAGTTAAATAATGAACTAAATTAATCATGCTTTAAACAATAAATAAACAACCTATGAACCATAACATGCTCAAATACAAATTTGGATGAGACGAGATATGTATATCTTTAAGTGGTACGCGACGTTGTATCCCGAGTGCAGACCGCACTACCGTCCATTCGGAATCGGCTACGGAATTTACGTCCGTGTTTCCATCCAATATACCACAAAAAGGGAACACATATCTCGCTCATCCAACAATCACATCATGCTTCAAACGAATCTCATGCAATAATATTTTAAAATAAATAAAATAAAACGAAAGAAGATAGTAAAAAAAAAGGTGCCCTCAGGTCTAACCTCTTTTTTCGTCTCAGAAAGGGCGTTACACGTCCGTTGGAAGGGTGGATGATCCGCAACTCTTTTGATTCACCAACTCAACGTCTTTCCTCGCTGTTTTGCTGTTCGGGCTGTTGTTTTTACCCCCGTTACACTGCTGTTTTTGCTGTTGTATTTCAGGTCACTGTTTTGGTTGTTTAGGGGACTATTTTGGGCGTTTTTGGAGGGGTATTGGTTGCGGTTTTTGGTGATTTTTTAGGGGGGTTTTGTGCAGTTTTTTAGAGCAGTTTTAGGGTGTTTTCTGGACTATTTTGGGGGTTAAATTGGCTTGAAAAACTTGACAGAACAGTGGGGTAAAATGCGGCAGTGGAGGAGGCAATGAAGTGGACTGTCTTGGGTTAGTTTCGAGACTGATTTGCGGCTGAACTGGGTTGGTTTTGGGACTGAACTGGGTGTGTAATGAGGGCTGATTTGCGGCTGAACTGGGCTGGTTTTTGGGTTGAGGCGTGAAGACTTGTGTAGTTGGCGAGATGGCTGGGAGTGGTGTATAAGCGTGAGGCTCTGTAATTGGCGAGAGGGCTGTTTTAGGCTATTAGCGTGAAGGTTAGTTGTTGATGCGTGGGGGCTAAGTGGAGGCTATATGAAGGCAAGGTGAAGGCAGGCTAGGCGTTGAGGGGTAGTGGCTTTGCGAAGGGGGGCAATAGCGTGATGAAGGCAATTTGTAGCAGGTAGTGAGTGGTTTGTTGGTTGCTTGCGTGAGTCTATAACCCTAGTGGAGGGGTTGCTGTTTCATGTGAATGGTTTATGTGCGTTGAATGTGTGCCAAAAGGTGGTGTCAATGTTGTTACGTGAAGCTGATTTGTAGGCAGTGAGGGGCGTGAAGCAAGGGGCTGATTTGTGGCTATTTGGCGCTGATGAAGGGTGCAACGTGAGTGTGTGCTGAGTGGGGGCTGCTCACGAGGGGCGAATGGTTTGTTGACGTGAAGGCAGTGTGAGTTCCGTGTGTGTAGTTTGTGAGTGAGAATGAGTGTGCAATTTGTGCGTTAATAGGCTGGTGATGCGCTTGTGTTGTGAAGGCGTGGAGGCTAGGTGATGCCCTTGTGGCGTGAATTTTTGGAGGCTAGTGTTGGAGTTCAATCAAGTCCCAAGGATCACAAACATGCATAAAAACGAGTTGAATACACAAAGGAGTAAGGCGGAATACATACTCACATTGATGGGTTTGATGCTAGAGAGAACAAGTTGCGTTTTTTCCTCCTCTCCACGTTTTGGACTCCATTGAGCTCTGTGATGCTCGGTTGGGGCTGTTTTGATGCCTTCTAAATTCGGCCGTTGATGACTCATGGAAGCTCAAAGCTTCAAGCTCCAAAAATAAATCCAAGCTCACAAATTCGTTTCCCTATCACCATAATATAACCCATGTGTGTGCTAGCACTACTCTTCTTCAATTTGCTTCTCAAAATTTCGGTGAAACCAGAAAATTTTTAAGCAAAATCGGCTTGAAGCCGTGAAAGAGAGGGAAAGAAAAGAGAGGGAAAAGAGGAAGACTGTATGTCTTGCATGTAAGAGAGAGAAAAGCTTTTGCTTTTGTTTTATATATTTACCAAGTAAATAATAAATAAAACATATATTACTTTTTAATACAAAAGTCAAAAAGCAAGAAATAAATAATGTTATATTTCATTTCAAGCTTTTAAAAGCTTTTCATCAACTCCAATCAAACAACTATTCACATCAAATCCATCCACTTTAATAAAGTGACAACATGTCATGTCACATCACTCAAAGTGACAAATGACTTGACGATTGATGCGACTAGCGATTTGACGCTTGATGTGACTTGCGTGCCGTGCTCGATTCGAAATGCGAATGCGCTCGCAATCACTCTCGGGCTCGGGTTCGCTAATTCCAAATTAACGAATTTTCCGACGCGTCGTAATTAAATGATTACGCCTAGCGAAATCACTATTCACGTCGTTAACGAATTATTCTAAATTAATCGTTCGCCCGAAATAAAATCTAATTTTAATTCCGCGTCGAAATCCAATTTCGATTAATATATCGAATATATTAATTTTATCGATTAATTCCAAATTAATCATTCTCTCTCTTAATTAA
>SKCR01041088.1:0-15885 GCA_019454045.1 Zanthoxylum bungeanum
CGAGTGTTTACACCCGAACTATGTACGATTGGCTCAAACTACTGAGAAAAGGCGTGTGTCAGCGAATTTGCATGATTATCGTCTAATGCGATTCATACAATCATCACATCGCCACGATGTATGATCCGAACGAATCAGATGAATATCGAAGTATGTTATCTAGGTCGTTGATGAGACCATTAATTCTTTAGCCTGTGCTGACGCCTATCTCAGCTGCTAACAGAATCATTTCTAATTTAATTAGATTTATTATCGACCAAAGGCTTCTATTGCCGCCTCAGCTGCAGCAATAACCCGCATTTGTTTTATTTAGTACAGTATCTTGCTTGGAAGATTTCCAGCTTACTGTACCGTATTCAAACTTTGTAGTACCGTTTGCGACTTATAGTCATTTTATCGGTTTAGGAAACTTTTCTATAGTGATCCCAGTCACTTCAAGTTTCATTCTCCTCAGATTAAGACAGCATCCTTAGTTCTCTAAGATATTAACGAATGTTCTTAACTTCAATCCAGTGACTATCACTTGGATTGGCCTGTTTGTGACTTCATATGCTCAAAGCGTATGAGACACCAGGTTACGTACATTTTTCAATGTACGGTTTCTTGGAGAATTTTCTCGAAAGCCAAGCTTTCACCGATTATTATTATGGGAATATCATTTCCAAGAAATGACGTATTATCATTATTTATAGGATAGCCACTATCAGTGCGCTCCCACTAACCCTCTTATATACACAAGAATCATTTCGTTTTGAATTAAATCATAAACTATTATGATTACATCAAAATAACAATTCCAAGAACCTAATGCTTGCTTCAATCCAAACATGGATCGAATAACCCGCAAACCTTGTTTGCTAGTTTTGGTACGACAAAACCGACAAGATGTTATAAACATCCTCCAAATGGTTTCCTTTTCAGGAAAGCGATTTTCCTGTTAAGCTGACATATTTCATAAATGAAACATGCAGCTTTAGCAAGCATTATCCAAATCGATTTACCGTGGCAACAGGTAAAAGGTTGAATCGAAATCAACATAATGTTGATAACGATACCTTTCCACTAAAAGCCTAGCTTTATACGTTGGTATGTTGCCATCCATGTATGTCTTCCTTGAAGACTTATAAAGTACCAGTAGGCACAATGCCTTGCGGTACATCAACTAGTATCCAAACTTGTTGATATACATGGAATCCATTTCGGACTCATATGGCACTTTGCCATAATATGGAGTCGATACCTTGTATCACTTCCTCATACGTAGTCAGTTGGTATACCTCAATAAGATAGACGTCTTTATGAGGTGAGATCAGAAACCCATACCCCAGATTGTTTTATGACTCTTTCCGACATACGTGGTTCTTGTGTATTCAAAGATTATTGGAATAGTTTCATCATTGATGAACTATTTATGTTCCATTAAGATTCGGTGCCTGGAATAGTATCACTCCGATTTTCATCGAGTTTTACTATCCTCCCATTTACCACTGCATATCGGTATTCCTCTTAGGAAAACCACATGGTGATTAACAATTACATTATTCTCTAGTGAGATGTATAAGCACTATGCTTATTGTAGACAACAAGACCTGGGCGACGTTGTCCTAGGCTCACGGCCTATTTGAGAAGTACGAAATAACATGGAGTCGCCACCCGGTGTGAGCCGGGAAAATGAGATTTAAGGCCGCACTCACCCCTCGCAAAGAAGACCTCAAACCTTTGGGTTCGGAATGGTCTCTTACTTTATGTCATCTTATAATGTTTGTGATTTGTACAATATTAATCAAAACTACTTAACATACATTACAATGATAATTCAACCTAATTCACATTCATACAAATAAATCTTACATTTAAATTTACATGCTTCGAAAATGAGTTTTCATAACATAACAAATACAAAAATAAACATGTGGGCCAGTAACTTGGCCACTATTAATGTAGGACCTCGCATACCTGATTAGACGTATCTGACGTCAACCGAATACGCCGCGTCCGTAACAGTAAAGTAACAAAGGGTGCCCTCAGGTCTTACCTTTTAGTCGCTGTCCTGGAGTGCGTTCTGCGGTTCCGGAAGGGGTTATCATTCCACTGTTCTCACTGATGTGATTTTTCCGCTGTTTTGTCCGAGTTCGCCGTTTTCAATGTTTTGTCCGTTTTCAACGGATCCGCCTCCGCTGTTTCTGCCGTTTTCACACTTTTTCACCCGCGGTTACAGTTTACCGTTTATCTGTATTCTCACAGTTTCAACTCGTCGTTTTTGCCGTTTCACTCGTTATTTCCACTTGTCATTTTTCTATACTTTTCTGTTATTTTCACTCGCTGTTTTCTCTTTTTTTCAACTCAAATTCTCTTTCTCTCTCTTGGTTATTTTTGAGTCATTTATGTCTCGGTTTTTGGTTGTTTAGGCTTCGGTTTGCTGGTTTAGGGTTATTTTTGGGTCACTGTCAGTGTGCATGTGTAGTTAGGGGAGCAGTCATGTGGCTGGTTTAGGGGCTGCTACTGGCGTGAGTTGAATCTGATCAGAAAGGGGGTGAACGTGCATGGGGCTGCATGGTAAGTCTGTTTACGGGCTGTTGAATATAAGGGCTAGGTGAGATTTGTGCTGCTGGGCGATGTGGGAGTGAGGCTTGCGCTCGTTTATGATAGCTGAGTGGGTGATGATGTGGTGATGCTGATGGTCTGTTGTTTGTTTCACGCGTGTGTTTGTTTATTTCTCTGGTTTGGTCAGTGTGTACTCGTGAATGAAGGGCCTGTAAGCTGATGCATGAAGGGTTTTGTGGCTTGTGAATGCATGATGTTGAGGGCTACGTGAAGGACTACTCCTCATGTGGGTTATTTGGCGTGGTGAAGGGACTTGGTACGTGGCTTGGGCTGTTGTAGAGAGATGATGGCGTGGAGAATGAGTGAGTTAGGGTGAAGTCTGTGCGTGGGGGAGCAGTCATATGGCTGGTTTAGGGGCTGAGTGAAGGCAGTCAGTCATATATGCGTGAGGTGCTGCAACATGTGGGTCGATTTGGTGGGCAGATTCAGCGTGGCTGTGGGGTTAGGGGGTGAGGCCGAGAGGGTTCAGTGCTTGTGAAGGTCAGGGGCTCTCTTTTCTGGACCGTTCAGGGCTGCTAGGGTGAGCTGTTTTTCATGAGTTGCGTGAGGGGGCTCAAGGTGCGCAGTGGCTGGGCGTGAAGGAGGTGATCAGCGTGAAGAGGCAAGCGTGTGGTGTGAAGGGCTTATGATGCGCAGTGGCTGGGATGATGAGGCAGTAGATGGGCTGCTGTGAAGGCTATTGACGTGAACCAAGGGGAGTGATCTATGCGTGAGTTAGAGGGCAGTGCGTGGTCTGTGTGAGGTGTGGAAATGGAGTGTGGAGAGAGTTGATTGAGTGGTGCTCCCAGCGGGCTGAAGTGAGGCTATCTGAGAATGAATCTGGTCAGGGTTTTTTGATTCGTTGAGAGGTCTTTCGTTTTGTGAGATTAGAGGGAAAATGATTGATGGTCCGGCCGTCTAGTCAGTGGGGGGTGAAGGCTAGGTGTATGGGTATGATCATGGGTAGTATGGAGGGTCAGTGGAGTGATGGGTGTTTTTGTTATTTTATGTTTGATGAGATGCATGGGCGTGAAGGCTTGCAGAGTGGTTATGGGTATTGGGTTGTTGCTTTGTGGTTTGGAAAGTTATGGGTTGTCACGTGAAGGGTGGGCTTTGGTTTATTATTTTCGTTATTTGGTGTTAAAATTGTTATTTAATTGGTTGGTAATTTTTAATAATTTAATTTAATTCAAATTAATTTAATTGGTTGGTAGATTTTAATTTTGCATGGAAGTTAAAGGGTCACAAGCAAGGAAAATTAGAGAGAGAGGATAGGCACGAGAAGAGCGAGGAAAGGTTCTGAGTGAAGGATGATTCTGAAATGGAAAAGGCGACGACGAACCCGAAGCAAACGAGCGAATAAAATCCACAAAACGTCAATTCTTGACTTTCCCTTTCCGACGGCCGCTTTCCGCGACTTCCACGACATGAAAAGGTAGTGCCTCTTTACGAGGCTCGTCATTGGGCTGGTATGCAAAAATGCAATGCCTACACTTATGGTTTCCCTTGGATAACCTACAATTGGCACTTATCCAATTTGGGTTATAGTTTGGTATCATCAAAACACATGCCTAGCATACCCAAATTATCAGGAATGTGAAACCCAGTTTCTTTCATGTTCATATCTAATATGAAATCTGTCAAACATATTATTATGGAACCTTATTCAAAATAAGTTCTTGCACTGTTTAAAGCTTATCCGTTGAAGGAAATGGTAGCTTAGAGCGATTCATTATTAACCTTATCATGTCCAACAAAATTCGGTTACTCTGTTCGGACACACCGTCAAACTGACTTGTTCCGGGAGGAGTCCTCATTGAAACAATACTATTCTCTTTCAAGTATGTAAGAAATGTATTGCTTAAGTATTTTCCATTACGGTCTTACCGTGACAGTCTAATACTTTAGCCGGTCTGTTTGTCTATTTCGCGTCGAAACTATAAAAGTTTCTGATTTGTGTTCTTCAAAAGAAACACATAACCATAACGAGATGCCACATCCGTAAAGGTCACGAAATATTCATATCCACATCTAGCCTAGCTAGACATGGGCCCACTTGCTTCACTATGAACAAGGGCAAACAGATAGGTGGCATTTGCACTTTTACCAAGTAAATAGTGTTATAGGCACTTTGCCCAATAAACTAGATTCGTAGACTTTATTTGATTGGAATCAAATGTTTCCTAGTACCCACTCTCCGAAAAAGTGGATATACGATTCTTGTTTAATTATGTCCCAGGCAACAATGCCACAATTAGTTTCATCTGATCAAATTAGTTTGAGCTTGTTAGTCATGTTATATGTTTGAGATTTATTTATATTCAAAATATAAATGTTTGTTATTCACATCCAATGTGTTTTATCTCAAAATCATCTTTATATAATGAAACACTTTAGTGTTCTAGAATATAAAGGTTCACCCGCAGCGGGTTAAACACTGATAAAGAGATAATGTTTCTAGTCAAACTAGTTACATTATAACAATTCCCTAATTTAAGTACACACCCGAAGGGTAGTTCCTAAACTTAGGTATCTACGGTTAAAACAGTGACTTTCGTCCCGTTTCCAATTCGCAGATTAATCTCAACTGAAGTCAGTATCCTGCTCAAAGTTGATTCTGAACATCAATTAAATATTTATGTCACACTAAGTATCTAAAATCCAATTTTAATACTAGTAGTGAATATATTTACGACAAATATATTTGAAGTCAGAGCCTTGCTCGTCTTCTATTCCTTCATGTCTGATGGGATTTGTTCAGTGTGTGCCAGTGACAATCATATCAAGTTCGTGCAATGCATTTTTTACTCACTCACCTGCCTCGCCAGCTGCCACCTGGCTTACCTGCTGCTTCGAACTGAGTTGATAATGCAGTGGACCTCGATCCTGGGACGCATCCCAATACCTGCAACCGACACGGGGCACCTCGACCCTCGAACTGATGATGTAGTGGGTACCTCGACCCTGGGCACGCATCTCGACCCGGAACTACAACAGACAATGGGGGCACCTCGACCCTGGGCACCTCGACCCAACACCGCTGACAAATAGGGACCTCCGCCCTGAAATGATGATGTAGTGGGCCCTCGACCCTGGGCACCTCGACCCGGAACTACAACAGACAACGGGGGCACCTCGACCCTGGGCACCTCGACCCAACACCGCTGACAAATAGGGACCTCGCCCTGAAATGATGATGTAGTGGGCCCTCGACCCTGGACACCTCGACCCGGAACTACAACAGACAACGGGGGCACCTCGACCCAACACCGCTGACAATAGGGACCTCGCCCTCGAAATAATGATGTAGTAGGCACCTCGACCCTGGGCACCTCGACCCAATACCGCTGCAATAGGGACCTCGCCCCGAATATGATGATGTAATGGATCTTCGACCCTGAACTGGTACTGATGTGGGCCTCGCCCCAAGACTGATACTGATGTGGGACTCACCCTCAAGCTGATATTGATGTGGGGCCTCGGTCCCAAGTTGATATGATATGGGCCTCGCCCCAAACTGATACTGATGTGGGCCTCGCCCCAAACTGATATGGGTCTTGCCCCAAACTGATGCTGATGTGGGGCCTCGGCTTGAGACTCATCCCCGAAACTGATACTGATGTGGAGCCTCGCTCCCAATCTGATATGGTGTGGAGCCTCGCTCCCAGACTGATAAAGATATGGGGCCTCGCCCCCAAGCTGATATGGGCCTCGCCTCCAACTGACACTGATATAGAGCCTCGCTCCCAACTGATACTGATATGGAGCCTCGCTCCCAATCTGATACTGATGTGGAGCCTCGCTCCCAATCTGATACTGATGTGGAGCCTCGCTCCCAATCTGATACTGATATGGAGCCTCGCTCCCAATTTGATACTGATTGGAGCCTCGCTCCCAATCTGATACTGATGCTGCTGCAGGCCTCGGCCTTGGGACTCATTCCCGAAACTGATACTGATGCCGATGTGGGCCTCAACCCTGGGACTCGTCCCAAAAACTGATACTGTAACAGATGTGATGTAGGCCTCGGCCCTGTGACTCATCCCTGAACTGTTGATAATGATGTGGGCTTCAACCCTGGGACTCATCCCCGAAACTGATATTGTGTTTTCATACTCGGAGTGTTGTACCTGGCAGAACTGATCTGATGTCTCCATACCCGGAGTGTCGTACCTGGCAGAGCTGATCTGATGTCTCCATACCCGAAGCGCCGCACTCGGCAAAACCGATTCTGACAAAGATATGGGGCCTCGCCCGTAGTAGAGTGTCATACCTGGCAAAGACTGATAGTGATGGGCCTCAACCCGCATAGTGTCATACCCGGCAAAGACTGATAATGATGTGGGCCTCAACCCGCAGAGTGTCATACCCGGCAAAGACTGATAATGATGTGGGCCTCAACCCCAGAGTGCCATACCTGGCAAAGACTGATTATGATGTGGGCCTCAAGCGCAGAGTGCCATACCTGGCAAAGACTGATTATGATGTGGGCCCCGCCACCAGGATGCCATACCCGGCAGAACTGATACTGAACTAATGTGGGCCTCGCCCAGAATGCCATACCCGGCAAAACTGATACTGAACTAATGTGGGCCTCGCCCAAAATGCCATACCCGGCAAAACTGATATTGTGTCTCCATACCCGGAGTGCCATACCCGACGATACTGATACTGAACTGATGTGATGTGGGCCTCGCCCCTAGAATGCCATACCCGGCTGATACTGATCCGAACTGGTGTGGTCCTCGACCCCAGAGTGCTGTATCCGGCAGATACTAATCATGAACTGATGTGATGTGGGCCTCGCCCCTAGAATGCCATACCCGGCAAATACTGATACTGAATCGATGTGGGCCCCGCCCCAGGTTGAGATAGGCCTCGCCTTCAAACTGATACTGATGTGGGGCTTCGCCCCCAAGCTGTTATGAGGCCTCGCCCCTAAGCTGACATGATATTCTATTTCACACATTACATCAATTCTCACGAGATAATCTTTGATAGATAGACATATCTTATCCTCAACGAATGCTTTCGCGTCGAAACCGAAGAACCTTCAAAGTACTCGACATACTCAAACCCAATCATCTGAACGGGTGATCTGAGCTAGACCCCATCTGTGTGTGTGACAAGGCTCTTTCGCAGCTTAGTCCTTTAGTAAGCCAACTTGGTGATTTCGTTTCAGAGAGTCAAACCAGTGGGTCTAACCAACCTGGATGTCTTAATCACATTATGTGATTACTTCAGCATACTCAACATGATATGGTTTTCATCTTTTTTTTCTTTTGTCTCTTTCTTTTCATTTTCTTTTTTTTTTTCAATTTTTTTCTTTTTCTCTTTCTTTTTTCTTTTTTTTCTTTTTTTTTCTGACACACCTACCCTTTAAGGTAGCATTTCTCCTAATGGTGGTCCTAATACTCGCCCATGGGTAGCTTCACGCTTATCGGTTATAAGTGGTCTATTTTTTCTTTTCATTTTTTTATTTCAGAGACATTTTTTTTATTTCAACCATATCATATATCATAGCATCAGTAAACAAGTGTGGACATTCAGGCAAACGGTCATTCACCAATACATCATCTCTTCAACTAGTCACCTAGCTAACCACTCAGGCTTCTACTGCTAGGATCCCATAATCAAGTGCTTATGAGTCTAATCTAAGATCAATCTATTCAGGGTACCAGATGAGAGCACGTCTCGCACTTTTTGTTTCTAGGGTCTCTCCCTACAGCATGCAATGTCATCACCGGACATACGTCTGTCTATCAAAGACTTCTCTCACTCATTTTTTTTTCTCACTCATTTTTTTTTCTTTGTTTTTTTTTCTTTTCCTCTTTTTTCTCTTTTTTTTTTCACACTCATTTTTTCAACAATTAAAATAAAATACAAACTTTTCAAATAAAACACAAACTTTCAAATAGGCCTTGGAATACCTGGTCAGGAGGGAACCTCATCGATTCAGATCAATGTCCAGTATGCGCTTCTTGCTTGGATCACTGTCAGTCCAGTCCAACTGAGAGAGGATGGGTTAAAGCTTTGGCTCAAAAGCCAAGATCTGATCAACCAACTCTTCTACCTTCGTTGCCGTCAAGAAAATATCATCTACTGATTTGGTGACAAACCCGAGTCTCTTGGCCTCCAATCCACCAGGTAATGCGATGAACGCATCTGCAGTGCTGATCATCTCACTAATTTGCTCGGACATGCTTGAGACTATACGCTCATCTCCATTCGTCGTCCCAATCAGTTGATCTTTCTCCAAGGGTCTTGGGATGATCCCAAAAACGTGGCCACCACTATCTTGGACGGCCTTTGAGACCGCTCCCATCATCCATATATTTCCTCCTCCATTTACCAAGTTCATATTTTTTCACGGCCATAACTTGCCCCAATTCTCTAGCAGCTTCCAAGAATTCCAGTTTGTCATCAGCGCTAGATCTATAGAAAACACAGATTCTCTTGACTTGTTGATGTGAAGTCGCTGCCATTTCTTTTCTCTTGTACTTTGGATATATGCTCTGCTATCACTAGTGAATTAGCTCTCATCCAAGCACCAATCCCTCTGTCTTAACTTGCTCCGCCTTTGCTTTTACCTGCAAAAATAACACAAAATTAGAAATTCCACATAAACACGAAACAGAAATCACAGCAACTTGCATAGGCTGCCTCCCTGTTAGTGTCAACTTCATTGTCTTCAGCCAGACATGACCGAAGTTCTTCTGTCAGTGTGGCATCACCGTCGTCTTTAGTGCTTGCAGCTTTTGATCTTTGCTGCTTTCCTTGCTCCGTCTTTGCTTTTTCCTGCAAAAATAACACAAAATTAGAAATTCCATAAAACATAAAACAAAAATCACAGCAAATTGCATAGGTTGCTTCCCTTTCAGTATTAACTTCATCGTCTTCAGCTAGACATGACCGAAATTCTTCTGTCATCGAGGCTTCACCGTCGTCTTTTTGTGCTCGCCGCTTTTCAATTTTCTGATTCTTACTGCTTTCTCTTCTTTCTCTTTTTTTTTTCTTTAAACCTGCAAATACAAAACAACGGAATAAATACGTGTGCATGTAAGTATGCAAGTGTAGAGATACTCCCTTTTGTGATGGGTTGAATCCTCATTGCGCTCCTTGATGCCATATGTCTCTGGTCGTCTTCTGCTGGTTTTCTTCTGAAATCTGCAAAAAACACAACACAAACAAAATATGCAAATTACGTGTATGCATGTATGCATGGATGCGTTTCCTATCCCGCTGGGTTAGGTCTTCTACCGGTTCCCTTGGTGACTGCTCAGTCTTCTTTTCTTCAGGCAAAATGCAGCTTCAATCTGCTTACATCGACTGACTCGGTAAACTCATTTTTTTCAAATCTGGTAATCTCCTGGCCTTGTTTCCAATTTTCTGTCTTTTTTTCTGCTTACTCCTTCTGAGAATTCTCCATGTTTCAGATACCTCTGAACATCGTGATACCAAGGCTTTCTGTCATCGGCTCCCACATCCGATATCTCTCATGTCTCATACACTGGCTTGTTTGCAGTTGTCAGCACAAGTGGTCCCATCACCAATTTCTCTGGATTTTCTCAAGCCGCAGCTAGTGTCACCAATGTGTCTGTCATCTGATTTTTTTCCGACAAGTGCTGAAATCTAAAGTCAAAGATTGTCTGTGCCAGACTTCTGAGGTAGAACAACAATTATCCCTTTAACTCTTATTCTCATTGCATCTTCAATTTTTCAAACATCTTTTGACAACGGTTTACCCAAACTGGAGAGTTGTCTGTTTCTGATAGGAGCAGTCTCCGAGGAAGTGGGCTCAGTCTTTGAAGGTTCTCCAGTGATCTTTTCATTCTGGTTGCACACGTTTCTGTTACTGGCTGTACAGGGCACGGTCAAACTGGTCACCACATTGGTCAAAACTTGCAACTGTTTAGCAACTTCAGCTACCTTGGCTTCCAATCGATCTAGGCGGGATTCCCTGTTGACTGACTCACTCATACTGGTTGATGATCCCTTGCAAATCATTCTTCTTTCCCAACCCAACGGGAGTCTATGATGGCTTTTAAGACAAAAAGGGTTAACATGATGCATGAATGCATGACATATGATGTATGATGTACAGAAATAAATAAACTCATAAAATGATTCACACTAATTGGCCTGTTATCATTCTAAAGTATTCAATCACATCATTGCGCGGTGCAAACTTGTTCCAGTTTGAAAAGACCTAACAGGTTTACACTTTTGCAATAACACAGCTAAATAACTTCAAATGATAAAAGGCCCAAACACAAATTGGCCTATCGGCATTTCAGAAATTTTGACCTAATTGTCAAAAGGACATGAACTTGTCCCGATTTAAACGAAAACGAGTTCATATCTTTTAACAAAGAGTCCAAATAAATCCAAATGACAATAGTCCAAAACACAAACATAAACACAAATGACAACAGTCTAAAAAAAAAAAACAGGCATAAACACAGTAGTCATTATTAATTAAAACAAAAATCACAAACATTACAAGATATCATTTCGGAGCCAATTCTCTATATCCCCAGTGGAGTCGCCAGACTGTAGACAACAGGACCTGGGCGACGCTGTCCTAGGCTCGCGGCCTAGTTGAGAAGTACGAAATAACATGGAGTCGCCACCCGGTGTGAGCCGGGAAAATGAGATTTAAGGCCGCACTCACCCCTCGCAAGAGAAGACCTCAAACCTTTGGGTTCGGAATGGTCTCTTACTTTATGTCATCTTGTAATGTTTGTGATTTGTGCAATATTAATCAAAACTACTTAACATACATGTACAATGATAATTCAACCTAATTCACATTCATAAAAATAAATCTTACATTTAAATTTACATGCTTCGAAAATGAGTTTTCATAACATAACAAATACAAAAATAAACATGTGGGCCAGTAACTTGGCCACTATTAATGTAGGACCTCGCATACCTGATTAGACGTATCTGACGTCAACCGAATACGCCGCGTCCGTAACAGTAAAGTAACAAAGGGTGCCCTCAGGTCTTACCTTTTAGTCGCTGTCCGGGAGTGCGTTCTGCGGTGCCGGAAGGGGTTATCATTCCACTGTTCTCACTGATGCGATTTTTCCGCTGTTTTGTCCGGGTTCGCCGTTTTCAATGTTTTGTCCGTTTTCAACGGATCCGCTGTTTCTGCCGTTTTCACTGTTTTCACCCGCGGTTACAGTTTACCGTTTTATCTGTATTCTCACAGTTTCAACTCGCCGTTTTTGCCGTTTCACTCGTTATTTCCACTTGTCATTTTTCTGTACTTTCTGTTATTTCACTCGCTGTTTTCTCTCTTTTTCAACTCAAATTCTCTTTCTCTCTCTTGGTATTTTTGAGTCATTTATGTCTCGGTTTTTGGGTTGTTTAGGCTTCAGTTGGCTGGTTTAGGGTTATTTTGGGTCACGGTCAGTGTGCATGTGTAGTTAGGGGAGCAGTCATGTGGCTGGTTTAGGGGCTGCTACTGGCGTGAGTTGAAGCTGATCAGAAAGGGGGTGAACGTGCATGGGGCTGCATGGTAAGTCTGTTTACGGGCTGTTGAATATAAGGGCTAGGTGAGATTTGTGGCTGCTGGGCGATGTGGGAGTGAGGCTTGCGCTCGTTTATGATAGCTGAGTGGGTGATGATGGTGGTGATGATGATGGTCTGTTGTTTGTTTCACGCGGTTGTGTTTTATTTCTCTGGTTTGGTCAGTGTGTGTACTCATGAATGAAGGGCCTG
Source organism: Zanthoxylum bungeanum (assembly GCA_019454045.1). Taxonomy (NCBI): domain Eukaryota; kingdom Viridiplantae; phylum Streptophyta; class Magnoliopsida; order Sapindales; family Rutaceae; genus Zanthoxylum; species Zanthoxylum bungeanum. Next base: position 12,316 of record SKCR01041088.1, read on the forward strand.
TGAGAGCTGATGCATGAAGGGTTTTGTGGCTTGTGAATGCATGGTGTTGAGGGCTACGTGAAGGACTACTTCATGTGGGTTATTTGGCGTGGTGAAGGGATTTGGTACGTGGCTTGGGCTGTTGTAGAGAGATGATGGCGTGGAGAATGAGTGAGTTAGGGTGAAGTCTGTGCGTGGGGGAGCAGTCATATGGCTGGTTTAGGGGCTGAGTGAAGGCAGTCAGTCATATATGCGTGAGGTGCTGCAACATGTGGGTCGATTTGGTGGGCAGATTCAGCGTGGCTGTGGGGTTAGGGGTGAGGCCGAGAGGGTTCAGTGCTTGTGAAGGTCAGGGGCTCTCTTTTCTGGACCGTTCAGGGCTGCTAGGGTGAGCTGTTTTTCATGAGTTGCGTGAGGGGGCTCAAGGTGCGCAGTGGCTGGGCGTGAAGGAGGTGATCAGCGTGAAGAGGCAAGCGTGTGTGTGTGAAGGGCTTATGATGCGTAGTGGCTGGGATGATGAGGCAGTAGATGGGCTGCTGTGAAGGCTATTGACGTGAACCAAGGGGAGTGATCTATCCGTGAGTTAGAGGCAGTGCGTGGTCTGTGTGAGGTGTGGAAATGGAGTGTGGAGAGAGTTGATTGAGTGGTGCTCCCAACGGGCTGAAGTGAGGCTATCTGAGATCTGAGAATGAATCTGGTCAGGGTTTTTTGATGCGTTGAGAGGTCTTTCGTTTTGTGAGATTAGAGGGAAAATGATTGATGGTCCGGCCGTCTGGTCAGTGGGGGGGTGAAGGCTAGGTGTATGGGTATGATCATGGGTAGTATGGAGGGTCAGTGGAGTGATGGTTGTTTTGTTATTTGTGTTTGATGAGATGTATGGGCGTGAAGGCTTGCAGAGTGGTTATGGGTATTGGTTTGTTGCTTTGTGGTTTGGAAAGGAGTTATGGGTTGTCATGTGAAGGGTGGGCTTTGGTTTATTATTTCGTTATTTGGTGTTAAAATTGTTATTTAATTGGTTGGTAATTTTTAATAATTAATTTAATTCAAATTAATTTAATTGGTTGGTAGATTTTAATTTTGCATGGAAGTTAAAGGGTCACAAGCAAGGAAATTTAGAGAGAGAGGATAGGCACGAGAAAGAGCGAGGAAAAGGTTCCGAGCGAAGGATGATTCTGAAATGGAAAAAAGCGACGACGAACCCGAAGCAAACGAGCGAATAAAATCCACAAAACGTCAATTCTTGACTTTCCCTTTCCGACGGCCGCTTTCCGCGACTTCCACAACATGAAAAGGTAGTGCCTCTTTACGAGGCTCGACATTGGGCTGGTATGCAAAAATGCAATGCCTACACTTATGGTTTCCCTTGGATAACCTACAATTGGCACTTATCCAATTGGGTTATAGTTTGGTATCATCAAAACACATGCCTAGCATACCCAAATTATCAGGAATGTGAACCCAGTTCTTTCCTGTTCATATCTAATATGAAATCTGTCAAACATATTATTATGGAACCTTATTCAAAATAAGTTCTTGCACTGTTTAAAGCTTATCCGTTAAGGAAATGGTAGCTTAGAGCGATTTATTATTAACCTTATCATGTCCAAAAAAATTCGGTACTCTGTTCGGACACACCGTCAAACTGACTTGTTCCGGGAGGAGTCCTCATTGAAAGAATACTATTCTCTTTCAAGTATGTAAGAAACGTATTGCTTAAGTATTTTCCATTACGGTCTTACCGTGACAGTCTAATACTTTAGCCGGTCTGTTTGTCTATTTCGCGTCGAAACTATAAAAGTTTCTGATTTGTGTTCTTCAAAAGAAACACATAACCATAACGAGATGCCACATCCGTAAAGGTCACGAAATATTCATATCCACATCTAGCCTAGCTAGACATGGGCCCACTTGCTTCACTATGAACTAGGGCAAACAGATAGGTGGCATTTGCACTTTTACCAAGTAAATAGTGTTATAGGCACTTTGCCCAATAAACTAGATTCGTTGACTTTATTTGATTGGAATCAAATGTTTCCTAGTACCCACTCTCCGAAAAAGTGGATATACGATTCTTGTTTAATTATGTCCCAGGCAACAATGCCACAATTAGTTTTATCTGATCAAATTAGTTTGAGCTTGTTAGTCATGTTATATGTTTGAGATTTATTTATATTCAAAATATAAATGTTGTTATTCACATCCAATGTGTTTATCTCAAAATCATCTTTATATAATGAAACACTTTAGTGTTCTAGAATATAAAGGTTCACCCGCAGCGGGTTAAACACTGATAAAGAGATAATGTTTCTAGTCAAACTAGTTACATTATAACAGTTCCCTAATTTAAGTACACACCCGAAGGGTAGTTCCTAAACTTAGGTATCTACGGTTAAAACAGTGACTTTCGTCCCGTTTCCAATTCGCAGATTAATCTCAACTGAAGTCAGTATCCTGCTCAAAGTAGATTCTGAACATCAATTAAATATTTATGTCACACTAAGTATCTAAAATCCAATTTTAATACTAGTAGTGAATATATTTACGACAAATATATTTGAAGTCAGAGCCTTGCTCGTCTTCTATTCCTTCATGTCTGCTTTGTCCAAACGGCAGTCACGCTTTCGCGATCCCGTTGCCACATTTAAGCAAAATTTGGGATATGTCATTTATCTCCTAGAAGATTATAATGATTTTGCCTTTGCTCTTTTTGACATTCCGGTAGCCTTTGGCCAAGCCTCGGGTTTTCTAGAATATCAAAGTAAGGTGCGCCTTGCGCTATTTGCCTTATTGCAAAGTTCGACTTTATCTCCTTGAGAATAGTCATTAATTCTCCAAGAATTATTTATTGCAATTTAGTACTTCTAAGATCTAAAAATAGATTATGAAGATCCTTCAATTTCAGTATCATACTTTAAGGATCTAACCTTAGTTCTGATAAAGAAATTAAGGACTATACTGCGACAAGCTTAATGGAATTAAGCACTAAAGTTATCATTACATAAATCTTCCAAAGATTATGCTCGACTATTTGTTTAACTCCGGGCTTAGGCATAATATGTTATTTTATCAAATAAAGTAACTATTATTTCCAGGACATCCTGGAAATTATTCCCACTTTTGAAAATAAACCATTTAAATACATTTTCCCTATGATTATGTTTTAAATGTCAACTTTCACTTTTATCTGATTTAATAGTCAACTATTAATAAAACGATTAGGTACTAATTTAATATAAGATTAATATAGTCTAACTAATAATCAAATATAACTTAATAGATTAATATCAATTATATTGATTACTATAATCCAATTATAAAATCAACTATAAATAAATAGTTTGAATATAGTCCAACTATTTATTAAAACAACATTAAATATTAGTCCAACTAACATTTAATTTATTGACGAATGATGTTTGTTGAGCGCGTATGGCAAGTAATTAAACGCATATTGCAAATTCCAATTCTTGCCTCCCACTATTTTTCGGTGAGCCTCTAACCCCTGACCGGCGTAAACACACACGTATAACGCAAGCGCACGTATCGTCAAGTAGTATAAAAATATCGATCCCACGAGGACTTAATATCTAA
>SKCR01041089.1:0-15907 GCA_019454045.1 Zanthoxylum bungeanum
TGGCTTTGGCACAACAAACCTAGTGATCCCAGTCAAGCGCGACCCATTGACCATGGAAAGCTTCGTAATCAATGTCGATGGACAAGAAGTGGTCTTGACTTTGCCAACAAACCACAACTTGGACAAGACACTGATATGGAACAAAGCCTTCGTGATTCAACACATCTTTGACGGACAAGGGCTTGACTTTGGCCAACAACCCTGCAAATCTCGGATCTTGAGTAAGAATCACTCAATGGAAGGAAAAACACATGATATTTGATGAGGGTTTTTCGCGGCAAATTGGCTACCAATTTAATTATCTTTGTTAAGGTCTCATCATCATACACCTTAAACATGCATTCTAAACACTATAAAGCGAGTATGAAAATAAAATAACAATGATATGCGGATGGATACTTTACATTGATCCTAGATCAAATCTCTATCATTTTCTCTCTCTCCAAAGCTAGCACATGTATTTACTTCTACCCGTTACACTACACTTCTAAAGAAACCTCATTTACATGAGGGGAATAGGTGAGAAGAGAATACAAGGAGTATAGAGGTGATAAGGCTGGACACGCAGGTCCAATTTAATAAATCAAATTTATTACAACATTTCTAAAATTGCCCCACCCGACTAATATCCATCCGATATACATTATTCATGCATCACAACCATGTATTCATACAAGCATGTTATCAATCAATCAATCCAATTAATTATCTGATAATTAGTGATCATCCAATATTCAAACAACGATTTGATTTTTGCTCGAGTCAAACTCGTTTTGCGAATAAGTACTGAAAGTACGAATTCTTGAATTAAATTAAACTACAACTTTAAATCCATTTAACATGTTTTAATACTAATTCCCTATTCATTCCAAATTGAATATTACACTTATTTAATGAACCTTTACGACTTAAATTCCAAATTAATCACAATGGGTCTCAAAGCCCAATTAACATCTAATGTTTATTTAATTAAAGGCCAATGGGGCTTTAATTAATTTCTTAAGGCGTGGACTTTTGTCAACTCGGTCAAACTGATAACCAAAATCCAATCCGGGAGTTACCCCATAAGCCTTTAAATTAATTTTGGCCCATTAGGCCCAATTAAATAATTAAGGTCCATTAAGTCATAATTGGACTTTATGGATGCGGTTTTGGGCCCAATGGATCCAACCAAATTGGCCTAAACCTATCTTGGTACAACCAAGCCCAAAGCCCATTACAACCTATAAGGCCCAATTTCCAAAATAAGTCCAAATTAATTAACTTATAAAATTCCAAATTCCATAATTAATTAACCTAAGTGTAATGCACAATTGACCACCCAATTAATATTTCTAAAATATCAATTAGCATACTTTATCATGCATTTCTACATCAAATAATGTCCAACACAATTTATTAAAATCAAACCCAATTTACATGCTTAAAGTCTTGGCAATTATGGGTTTTTTTAATCCGATTTGGTTTCAATCAAATTGAATCCACAATCATCATTTCCCAAATCAATTAAACTCATCTAATGAATCAAAATACAAAAAACACAATGAATTTCATATCCAATTGAATTCGGCCAAGCCTACTTTAATTCGGGAAAATTGTTCCAAATCAAAATTCAATCCAATCAAATTTCAATTCAACATTACCCACTTGTTTCAAGTCATCCAATGATCAAACAAACAAAAATTCACCAAGATATTAGGGTCTCAATTTTCGGCCAACATAAGCAATTTGGGGAAAATTGTTCCAAACTCATTTTCAACAAATTGATCCAATCAATCCTCAATTAAACATACTTTAAGCATTCTAAATCATCCAATTTCATCAAACATGCTCAAAATCAAGTTTACCCAAATTTGTCATGCCCAAAATTTGGGAAAAATGGATCCAACCAAATTTCATGAAATGATCATGCACACATCAATTCAACCTCATTCAAGCATACTATACTAAACAATTTATCAATTGATGAGCTCAAATTGAGTTTACCCAATTTTGTCAACTTTGGCCTACACAAAAAATTGGGGAATTTTGTTCCAAACACAATTTCTTCAAATTGATCTAATCAATCATTAATTCCATCTCATTTAAGCATATTATAACAAACAATTCATCAAAATATGCCCAAATTCGTTTGACCCAATTTTAACCCTAACTTTTTCATGCTTGTTCAAGGCTCAAGATACCATTGTTGAGTTCCTAATTAGGTCCCAAGAATCATCCAAAACAAGCATAAAATCGTATGAACACATCAAAGGAGTAAGGCGGAAACATAACTCACATTGAACGGTTTGAGATGCGAAAACAAGCTGCGTTTTTGCCTCCCTCCATGCTCACGGCAACAGCTCTCCAAAGCAGTGGGCTGCTCGGTTTTGACTGGTTTGGTTCCTCCATGATTCAGCCATTGATGAACACCATGGAAGCTCCAAGCTTCAATCTTTTCCATGCTCATAAATTCGTTTCCTTATCACCATAATATAACCCATGTGTGCTAGCACTACTCTTCTTCATCATTTGCTTCTCAAATTTCGGTCAAACCAGAAGATTTTGTGAAGAAATCGGCTTGAAGCCGTGAGAAGAGGAAGATGAAGAGAGGGAAAAGAGAAGTGCGTGAGTGTGGTTAGATGGAGAGAGAAAGTGAAAGCTTTACTTTATATATTATTTTTTATTTTCAAAAAATAAAATCAAATACAAAAAGCTTTATCATTTACCAAAAGTAAAAGTCAAAAAGCAAAAATGCTTTTCAATCATTTCACATCACTATTCACATCACATCTCTTCACTTTATCAAAGTGACATGTCATATCACATCACTCAAAGTGACAAGTGATTTGACGATTGATGCGACTAGCGATTTGACGCTTGATGTGACTTGCGTGCCGCGCTCGAATTCGAAATGCGAATGCGCTCGCAATCACTTTCGGGCTCAGGTTCGCTAATTTCAAATTAACGAATTTTTCGTCGCGTCGTAATTAAATGATTACGCCTAGCGAAATCACTATTTACGTCGCTAACGAATTAATTCTAAATTAATTCGTTCGCCCGAATTAAAATCTAATTTTAATTCCGCGTCGAAATCCAATTTCTTATAATATATCGAATATATTATTTTATCGATTAATTCCAAATTAATCGTTCTCTCTCTTTATTAATATTTATCCATTTTATCCCAGATAAAATATCTCCGCAATTAATCCCAGATTAATTTTCTCTCTCTAGAAATTATCTTCTCTCTCTACTAATTAATCCCAGATTAATCATAGTGCGAGTCATACATCATCGGTGAATCTTTGGGAAGCGACCCATGAGATCTCCGGATATGTTGGCTGCAAATACGGTCGTCGGACTATCCGAACACGTAAGTACCTCGTACTACGTTATATACCGATTTACAAGACAAGGTTGGCTTCTAGCAAAGCGCCATGCCTACCCAATTCTCTAGAAATATTCTTACAGGAATATATAGATCTGTATCAAGCGTAGTGTACCGTAGTATTGTGTATATCAGCCCAGTATCGGATAGTCACGTGCTAGGGCTGGGGCTGGATAAGTGTCTGCCCCGTCCGAAGCACATGTCGGATGTCTGGTAACTAGTCTCTATAATCAGATATTCATGACCTGGTCATAATATCATGATTGGATGCGCATCACTCAAGAGCACTAGTACCGTATCCTGCGTGACATCATCTCCACTATGACTGAAGTGATACTTCCGTCTTGACATCACACCCAATACACTACGACTCTCTGATAAACCCAGAAGTGGTGTACGCAGAACCGGTTAAAGCCCTGTACCACCAAGACCAAAGTCTACCGATTATCGTAAGTATTAGCGGTGCAAGTCTCAGGTTAAGACCAAATACACCTACCCTGATGTCGGACTCCCATAGACACATAGTCATAATACCAATGGGATTCCGAGGGGTCTATCCAGAGCGAAGCTGTTTTCCCGTACCATCGGTGAAACACAACCTCCTATCGCACTTGCATAAGTATCCAATACTTAAATATATGAGAACTATGCCGTTGTGCCCTTACAACGCGCACAAGTGCAATACTAGCATATTCCGCATTATCGATGTCCTGTCTCGATAATACTACGACTAGGGATATTTAATGATTTATCCTACGTGGACTGATACTGTCTCATATCATTCTCTGTCCAGGAACAAATCATAGGGACCTCTCATCATTTATGTATCTAAGGTTATCTAATCACAAATGATAAGAGTGCAATCTCCTTTGTCACATAGTTAATTTGTACAACAACACCATGATATGTACAAATAGTGACGCTATGGGTCATATTATCCAACACATCTGTCTTTTTTGCCTACGAGCCTAGGTTTGGGGAATCTAGAATCTCCCCATCCTTATGACATCTGACATCTATTAGAATCCTCCACGACTAATCCTGATTTCTTGCTTCTTCCGTCTTATGGCTGTTCTTGGTTATTCGGGAAACTCGCTATCTAAACGAAGTGCTCGAGAGTTAATGGATTAACTCAGAAGAATTTTCTAAGGAGGAAATGAATCTTACTGAGGGAAAGAACTTTATTTAGGTCTACTCGGTATTTTACTTTTGTTCGGACTCACTATATTATTCTTCACTATCCCAAGTTCTGGGTGTTTTTCCATCTTATCTCATTCCATACTTCTGTCTCTTTACTACCTCTGGTTACTTAGATCGTCTGTACCTTATCCTTTTTCTTTCCTTACTTTTCTTTCTAGCTTTCTCTCTCTCTTCCAACTTTCTTAGGTGGTTATCCATAGAATTTTATTATTTCTTCCTGTCTCCTTAATTTTTCGTCTTTGGCTGCTTAAACCTCTACGCATATCTCCCTCCTTTCTTATAACTCATTTTCCCATTCCCTTGGGTATTTTTCTTAAAATCTTACTGTCTGGTTTCATAACTCGTTCTGTATTTCTAGTAATAGGTCATAATAACTACAAGGAAATTATCAACTTGGATTTAGAGTATATTTATTCTCGCGAGGAATACTATTCGAATAGTCTGGGATAGCTTACTTACTAACCAGTCTATGGATCCTGGGGACGTACTCGAGGGTCGGATAGTGGAGAGGTAGTGCCCTGCATACAAGTATCCCGAACATATTATGTATACAAGAACCCATCACTCTACCCACTGCACCCACTGACTCCCTAGACCATGCTCTGATACCATCTTTATAACATCCATAATCCGGAAGATTTTACCGGCAGGGAACATGTCGTACCATTCCTCTAAGCCTCTGACTCTTCAACCATAAACACTTACTAATACTTTTTTCTCTAATTAGTTATATTATATGTGGGATCGTAGCCCAAGCATCAAAACTTATCATACAAACTCAACATCTATAACTGTAAACTTAATAACACACTTTTACAATGACTATCTCGACATCAAAGATTGATACAAAACTTTTACTTGACTTTGACAAGACTCTCACTCTTTGTGACTTAAACTGATGGACTCCATACCCTAGTGACTGCATCAGTATCTGTCCTCCCGAGCTTGTCCTCTGAAAATACCTGTTAAAAAAGGGAACTGAAAGTGGGGGTTAAATCGTCATACGATCTAAGTGAGTGGATGAAAAACTGAAATACTGATATAAAAATTTTTGTTCTAAAACCAGAGTTTCAGAAATAACTTTATATGAAAGCTCTTTTTTCTGAAAACTTTTTCTGAAATCCCTTTAATAAAACTTATTTTTTCTGAAATTTGCTTTCGAAAGTCTGGTTTCGAAAACTTGTGTCTGAAAGATCTATTCTGAAACGTATTTCTGAAACGTCTGTTTTTTGAAAATTGATTCTAAAATCTGATCTCTGAAAACTGTTTTCTGAAAACTATTATCTAAGAACTGATATGTCTCTGAAAACCTTGACGTATGGGGGCGTTACGTATCGCTGTCCCCTCATACGCCTAACTAGAGCCAGAAGTGTAAATCCATGACTTTGGGGCATTATGTATCACCATCCCCCAAAGTATGCCACTAGTGTCCCTGAAACTGGTGGTCTTGGGGCGTTACATATCGCCGTCCCCCAAGTCACTGAACTAGAACTGGGGGTGCGGATCTATGCTACCCTCCAAGCTCTGAATCTAGGATCTAGAGGCATCTGTCATCCCTAGTCCCGAACAAGGATATGGGGGCGTTACGTATCGTCGTCCCCCACAGTCATCTATATATTCACATGTGATAATTAGTCAATTCCATAACTGAATGAAGTTTCATACTAAGGTAGGTTTTTCCCCCATGCCTCAAAAAATATAAAACATTTTCTATAAATGTTTCGTTCTCAGAATAAAGCTGAAATCATAAACTTTTATAAAATGACGGTAATAATAATAAAATTGTAGTCTAACGCCCTAAAGCGTAAAATAAGTCTGAAATATAAGAATAACAAAATGAAAGTTAATTTAAAAGGGTAGTGTCCACTCACTGTCTTGGAGTTCCGCTAGCCTTTCTTTACTTCGCTGGTGAAACTTGTGGTTCTTACGATGATCTATCATCGATAGTTTTGATTAAAAAAATGGACTAAGAATAAATAAATCAAAATCAAGCTAAGTTTGCTTATTCAATTAAAGGCTATTATTTTGAGGGTATCGTACTTTTATCATGATGTAAAATCTACAAACTAGTTGATACGAGACTTATAGGGTAGCCTCTAACATGTTCGGGTGAAACTGAAATGGTTAGAAATGAATTTGGGGAATTTTTTGACCTCGCGTCGCGAAACAAGGACTTTTGACGTCGCGACAAGAACCAGACTAAAAGCATTTCTGGGAAAATTCCTAGATCGCGTCGCGACAAAAGGCTAAATTTAAGGTATTTTCTTCATTTCCTCACACTCAAATTACCCAATACTTCCCCCAAACATTCTATACAAGCAATCGACAACAATAAGTATCCAAAAAACACCATCAATATCATCCTCAACATTTCCTCACATCCATTTTATATACTCAATTAGTTTATAAAAAAAATTTAGCAATTTAGGGTTTCCCCACACTTACTATTTCTTAAAACAATTTCATCTCAATCATCATCACAATCAAATTACCCACATACTATAATCATCAAAACTCAATATACACAATTTGGGTCAAGATCATTTTCCTACCTTCTTCATGCTTGATTCTTCTTTAATTCTCCAAACTTGGAGGTTGATAATCCTTTTTCTTGTTTCTCTTTTCATCTTCTTCCTTTCATCTTATTCTTTCTCCTTCTCATTCTTCTATTTCTTCTTCTTCTTGCTCCCACGTTTTCCTCTTTCTTTTGTTTCCATTTTTGTGTATTTGTGAATAATGTCTTCCTTTTATAGTTGGTCATTAAAAAAAAAGTGTAGAATATTGGAGAAGCTTGTGGAATTTACTAGAATGCCCTCAGATACTATTCATCCATATTTGTATTCTACATTTTTAGCCCATTTCTGGTTCAATTTTGAAAATATGATGAACATGAAAGTTGTAAATATCGATCTCAGATTTCCGGTCACATAAAATTCATAAACATTGGAGTTCGTATGAGAAAGTTACGGCCCAATTATCATGGGCTGTCCGTAATGGAACTTCATAGAATTTCATATCGGAATTTTGAAGAATTTACCGTTTGTCTCCAAAGTCATTCCGTGAGTATATTCATGCCCCAATATAATTTATATTACGTTATCTTCGTCCCTTGATGTAACAGTACCATACTGCAACAGTAGTATAGACTACCGATCGTTACAACTTTAGTAAAAACAAGCCTAATTCTTTATTTAAAACAAGCCAAATTCTTTATTTATTATGTGATTGTGAGGATTTCCAATGGTTGGAAATGAAGCGGGGCAAATTACGTTTCCCTAACTAGATCAAGACTTCATGGTAATTTTCATTTTATATGGAATTAATCAGAGTAATTTTAGGTGGAGGAGTAATGGCCACAGTTCTATGGATTTCTCATAAATTTAGTAGCCAATAATAACTCAAGACCTAAGGGCTAAGGATTGCATTTCTGAAGGCTACAGAATTTAAGGTATATAACATCTTATGTAATAGATAATGCATGATAGTTTAGTTGCCCAGTTAATACGCAGATTAGGATTCGAGACGAATCCATTTTAAGGGGGGGTGAATGTAACACCCTGGTCAGACCAGTCAAACTCGGTAGAGTGAATCATTTTATATAACACTTTAGAATTCATAAAATAATATAATAAATAGGTTTCATACCTAAAAATCCCGTTCGGAGGTCCCGGATAAATTTTCAAATTCAATATTCCATTTTAGCTTAACCGAGTTAACAAGCTACCTTTCATATTTTAGCCATACATTTCTCATACGATCTCCTATTCTTATGAACTTTATATATTCGGAAAGCGTAGACCGAGACCTATAACTTTCATGTTGTAAAGTTTCCTATTTTGGAACATAACTAAGTCCAAAATCAACCTTTATGTGGATGCTACAGTCAAATCGTCGACTGATCTATAAATCTACAATTTTTTTTTTGCATTATTTTTTAATAAAATCAACCCCTCATTTGCCTATATAAAGAGCACTATTCCTTCATCCCATGGAACATATAAAAAAAAAAGAGAAAAACGTGAAGGAGCATAGCAGAACTCTCTCATTTTCTTCTCATCTCACACGATTTTTTTTGAAGACAATTGGATGCAATCAAGCTTCTTTCCAAGAAAGTAAGCTTCTTTTTTCCCGTTCCCCTTTCATTTTTTTTTTTTTTCAGATTTGAGCTTCAATAACCTTTCCCTATTTTCGCACTTTAGGAACTCTAGTTTTCAAAATTTTCATTTTGGCTTCAAAAAAGTTGTTAGCATGCATTTTTAATGCATTTCATGATAGTTTATATATGGATTAAGCTTAGATTTTGAAAATTCCCAATTTCCCTTACTTGTAAAGGTTGGTCGAATTTCTAAGTGAGTAGGGGGCTGTCTTATGTTGGTATTGTTATTGAATGATCTTTGTTGAAGTGTTTGGATGAGGTTTTAGCTGTAAATATTTTGTTATAAAATTTTGAGTGGGAGAAGGGGTGAGATTCCCTCTCCATTGAAGCCCACATGCGTTTCTATTTGTTTCTTGCAATCGGCCATAAAACTCTGAATTAATCCCGCCATTGCTTCTTTGAGTCTTTTGATCTTCTGTCTTGTAATTGGCCATTCTGGTACTTGTAATGGGTCTATTGTTTTGTTGGCCATGTCCTTTAATGCTCCATGTGTGGCCTGGATCATGTCACTTACCCCTCTTCTTCTTAGAGACTTAAATCCATGCACCCTCGTTATCCTTAACTACCTCAACCGAAACAGTTGCAACCGTAGCAGGAGTTGAAGTCTTAGGAACCCAGGTCTGAGAAGGCTTACTACCTTCCTACTAGAGCCTTCCTTGGGCAAGAATTCGACGAATGATCAAAAACCTCACAAGTAGTACATTTCATAGGAACCCACTCAAATTCGGCCCTAACTTTTAACCACATACCATTAGGACACTGGAAGTCAATATCCTCAACCAGAGGATTCTGAGCATCAATTTCAACACAAACTCGAGCAAAGCTAAGCTATTTCCTGGAAAGGGTAATATGGTCAGCATTGAGAGGCCTACCAACTGTACTTGCCACAAAACTAAGTCCCTTAGCAGTCCAATACTCAAAAGGCAGATTGAAAAGTCGAACCCACACTGAAACTTTATAAATGTCCTCCTTGGTCAAAGGTAAACTCGGTTGCCAAAACTTAAGACCAACGGCCTATTAGCCATATGCCACGGGGCTTTGTCCAAAACCGTGAAAGCTTCTTGAAAACTGTCAAATCTAAACAAAAAGAAACCATTTTCTGAGGTCATAACCTCCCGCAAGCCAAGCCTTCCCCCTTGTGAGCAACAGAGTCAACAATTTGAAACGGTAGCCTTTTTCCCACAAAATACCCAATTAATGTGCTACAACAAAACACACCTCCTTCTTCAGCAACCTCTAAAGGAGGACACACCTTAACCCGTCTATCAATAACATTCGGTTGAACATAATGTAAGGTAGTAGAAATAGACCTCGGATCAAGAATATCTACCCCGTTGGAACCATTCAACACTTTTGCATAGCTCAAGGTACCTTCAGCGCCATTGCCCCCCAACCCCGAACGTGTCGACGCTTGAACACTCAAACACTCGGCAACTGGATTAGCAACAGTAGCATATGCAGAACTCACGGTGCCATTAACACCCAAATAGGGAGATTTTGAAAAAATAGGGGCTGCCTACCAGCTTCAAGACCAACACTAACTCCTACCCCAATATCCCCCACGGCATTAAGTGTAACAGCGTCACCTAGAGCACTCAAACTCACTGCAGTATGACTAACAACAGTAGCATTAACAGGCACTGTCACTGCCTCAGAACCACCAACAATTGCAACACCACAAGTTCCATCAATTACACCAAAATCAGACCCATCCCTGGGCAACAACTCCTCACCCACAACAACGCCACCAACAACAGCATCTTGATCACTCAGACACATGGCAATTGGAGTAGTAATAGGAGCACTATCGGACACAGTCACATCGTTAGATACACTGGAGAAAGACGACATCACTGTCCCCTCATTCGCATAAATATAAGTTTCAACCAGCCCCATAGCGCCACCAGCAACTACACTCAAACCATACTCGCAAGCGTTCACACCCGTTTCATCACAAAAGGGAGACATAGCAGACCCCACAGCACCACCACCACACAAGTTACCATTCTCACCAGAGACAATACAGTTTACCGTAGACACAGATTCAAGAGCAAGACCCGACCCATCAGAGGCACCATCTGGAACCGGAAAGGAGGCCGGTCCAAGAGCAGAGGGACCAGGCACTGGAACGCTAGGAAGACAAGCCAAAACAACTGTCGAAGAACAAGAGTGCTCTACGGGAAGAAACGTCGAACCCGTCACACAGCTAGAAGAAACAAATGTGCTCACCAGACCCGACGAAGAACCGAAGAGATCAGATTTAAGGCCCAACATCGGAGAGGCAACAATGGGAAAATGGGCTAAGGAGGGCTCACGGTCAATAGATCTGACGGCCTTACGACCCACAGTAGGGTGGCGCGGCCCCAAAATCGGCAAGCTGGGGACATGCATCGAAGTCACAGAAGGGAAAGTGAGGTGAAGTGAGGGGGGTGGGACGAGGGTGTGGGGAGACAAGGGCCAAGAGCAAAAAACACAAAAAGGGAAAAGAGGTCAAAGGTAGATCTAAACAGCAAAAGGGAGAGAAAACAGTGGAGAGACGAAAATAAGATTAAAACCAGATCCAAAGAACCAGATTAAACACACAAGAGAAAAGGGACGAGAGAAATGCCAAAGATACGAGAGCATATCTCCCTTTTACTCATTGCCGATGATAATATGCTAGCTGTTAAGGGTGTGTTTGGTTGGGGGGTTTTGGAGGGGAGCGGAGGAGAGCAAAATCTCTCCTAAGTCAATTTTAGTTCCCTCCAAAAGTGGGGGGTTTTGGAGGGGAGAGAAAGTGATTAATTAAAATTTTAAATGCAATGATTAAATTATCCCTACTTATATTATTTTAATTTTATTTATAACAAGTTATAAGGATAAAATAGTAAATTAGTTTTAAAATATCACCCCTCCCTTCTTGAACCAAACATATATCTAATTAAAAACTATCCCCTCCTCTCCCCTCCCCTCCTTTGAACCAAACATATATTTAATTAAAATCTCTCCCCTCCCCTCCCCTCCCCTCCATTAAAATCCCTCTCATTCCCTCCCATCCCCTCCCCTTCGTTGAACCAAACAGACCCTAAGGCTAAAGACTCTCTGGAGAAAAAAAAATTGGATTACAGTGGAAAGCCTAAGAAGGGCTCATGAGGTAAAAGGAGTCAGAAACGACAATCCTTGAGAGGGGGTAGATGGCGATGATTTGCTTGGGTGGGTTTCTCATTTCTATCTGTCTTTAATGATTTTTTATTGTTAGAATATCTGGGGTCTCAATGACCCTATGAAACAAGCTGAAGTTAGAAAGTTCTTTCGTGATGAGAAACTTTCTCTGTGTGGTTTAGTTGAAACTAAGGTGAAGGATATTAATCTTGTGAGTGTTTCCCGAGCTTCAAATTCTTCGTGGAAGTTTTTTTGCCATTCTAATGTTCTTCCTTTTGTCGAATTTGGGTTTGTTGGAATCCTAGTGATGTTGATGTGAGCATTATTCGTTCATCTCCTCAAGCTATACACTGTCGTGTGTCACATGTTTATGCTATTTGGAGTTGCGTGGTTTATGTGGTCTATGGTGAGTGTGATTATGAGAAGCGTCAGGAGCTTTGGGCTGATTTGATTACTTGTGGTAGTGATTTTGATGCTTCTCTGTGGCTAGTTATTGGGGATTTCAAAGCTATCTGTTCTACTCTCGAGCATAGTGGCGGTTCTTTGTCGTGACTTTCTTAGAAAGATGATTTGGGATACTTCTTGGGACAGGCTGGTTTGGATGATCTTCAATTTTCTGGCTGTCATTTTACGTGGTTTAATAAGCAGGTTCACTCTCCTATTTGCCGGAAGCTTGATCATGTTGTCGCTAATTCCTTTTAGGAGTGTCTCTTTCCGGGTTCGGCTGCTAGGTTTCTTCCCCCTCGGATTTCGAACCACTCTCTCATGGTTGTTAAGCTTGATGAGCTCTCCCAAAGCGGAAATCTCCTTTCAAATTCTTTGATTTTTGGGCTGATCATACTAATTTCCTTTATATTGTGGCTAGGGCTTGGGATATTGATGTTTGTGGTACCTCGATGTTCCGCTTGTGTCGTAAGTTGAAAAGTGTGAAGGTAGCTCTGAAGAAGTTTAATATTGAACACTTTTCTAATCTTTCAGGTAGGGCTTTGAAGGTTAGGAGGGAATTGGATAGGGTACAATGTGTTTTACAGGATAACCCTAGTGACTCGGCTGTGTTAGCAGAAGAGGTGAGACATTCTTTATGGTATGGTGACCTCAGTCGGGCTGATGAGGGTTTAAATAGACAGAAATCTCATGTTCAATGGCTCAACCTTGGGGATCATAATACGAAATTCTTTTTCCATGCTATGAAGAATCATCATTGTCATAGTAAGATTACTTCTGTTTCTAAGGAGGATGAGACTCGTTTAGAGGATGATGTTTTGGTAAGGGGGAGATTGTATCTTTTTACGAGACTCTTTTGGGGTCCCAGCCTTGTATACAGGATATTGATAGGGATATTCTTCATTCCGTTATTACTAAGCATGTGTCTGATGAGCATAAGGAGATTCTTGCCCGGGAGGTCTCTTATCAGGAGATTAAGACTATCTTGTTTTCTCTGAAGGATAATAAGGCTACTGGTCCGGACGGGTTTAATTCAGGTTTCTTTAAGAAGGCTTGGAGTATTGTGGGGGATGATATACATTGTGTTATTCATTCATTCTTTTGTTCGGGGTGACTCTTGAAGCAGGTTAATGCAACGTCTATTCCTCTGATCCAGAAGATCCCCAACCCTTCCCAGGTTACGGACTTTCGACCTATTTCTTGCTGTAACACTGTTTACAAGTGTATTGCCAAACTTATTACGAATTGGATTAAAATTGTTCTTTTTTCAATGGTCAGTACTAATCAATATGCTTTTTTTACGGGGCGGCGTATTAGCGACAACATTTTATTGTGTCAGAAACTGGTGAGGAATTATCATTGTAGTTTAGGGACCCCGAGATGTGCTCTTAAGATTGATTTGATGAAAGCTTGTGATAATATTCGTTGGGATTTTATGGTTGAGGTTTTGCGGACTATTGGATTTCCTGAGAGGATGGTGGGCTGGATTCGGGAGTGTAAGACTTCTACTATGTTCTCAGTGTCTATTAATGGGGAGTTGAATGGTTTTTTCTCTGAGGGCCGTGGTTTGCGACAAGGTGATCCAATGTCTCATT
The DNA here is from genome assembly GCA_019454045.1 of Zanthoxylum bungeanum. Classification (NCBI taxonomy): domain Eukaryota; kingdom Viridiplantae; phylum Streptophyta; class Magnoliopsida; order Sapindales; family Rutaceae; genus Zanthoxylum; species Zanthoxylum bungeanum. The sequence goes on from SKCR01041089.1 coordinate 13,907, forward strand.
ATCTTTTTGTTTTGGCCATGGAAGTTCTCACGGGCTTACTTCAGAATATGGCTCATGATCGGGTCTTTAATTTTATTGTTCAGTATGAGGAGGTAACTCCCCTCTGCTGGGGTTAAAGGTTAAGCTTTTATTACTAATATTTAGATTAATCTCCCTTAATTATAATATATAAACTATTTAAAACCTGACTTAATGGGATACCGCCTTTATGGTCAGTTGGACTTAATAAAATTGGTTTTACCCTTACTAAATTGGATACTGCCTTTATGGTTGGTTGGAATTAATCTTAAATCCGACTTAATCAGGATACCGCCTATATGGTCGGTCGGTAATGTCATGCAAAGTTAATATATTATAATAAGAGAGATATCTAAAATAGAAGTAATAAAAGTGTATCCTCTAACCTCACCATTCTCTTTTATTGTATTTTTACCTTTTTAATTTTCAAGCTTTTACTTTATGTCATTTATTTTATTTAAGCTTTTATTAGCTTTAGATATGTGTCGTAACTAAACCCGTTATCTGGGGTTGTGATGAATTCCAATATCACCAGTTTATAAGGGGTTATTTTGTGTCATTGGTAATATAAAGATTTATTTATTAAGTCTTAAGCTTAATGCTTCTTGTTAACTGGCCATTAATAAGATTGATATGGTAAACTTAAAATAAACTTGACAAAGGAATTTTAGGTTTCAGCCTTAGACTTAATAGCCCACGATCTCCCTTAAGGATTAGATACCCCTTAATAGATTTCCTTCCAGGATAGACATATACATGTTGGGCGGGGGTAGCCACAATTGGAACTTAATCTTAATGAATTCAGGTAACTTGGTTAACATAGACATATGATTAATTGGGTTATACTGGGTATTTGCATCTGACCATCGGCAGAGACTTTTGCATAATTTCGTGTTCCAGGTTAATAAACCGATATATTTCACAAACATGAGATAACCATTTCATCTTTAAAAGATATTGGAAGAATTCACAACCCTAGATAGTTTAATAATATTGGTTTTACCTTTAATTCACTTTCGTGCTATTTTATTTACTTGTTTTAGTTTAAAGTCACCATCCAATCAAATAACAAATCTATTAGATACTTGTAAACATTTGGCTTCATAAATTAATAGCTTAGGTATTAAGTCCTCGTGGGATCGATACATTTTATACTACTTGAATGATACGTGCGCATGCGTTATGGCGGCTGCGGACAAGCCTTCAAGTTCCAGTTTTGTGCCCGAGGTTGTAAGTATTTTTCTTCCCTTTGTATAACTACCTCGGTTTTAATTTGCTAATCCCTTTTTGTAAATAGGTGCCCGATCCGTTCATGCAATCAGTCCAGGACATTTTGGATCGTCTTGATCGGCTGGCCTCCACTTTGTCTCAGCCTCACTCATCTTCAGCGCGAGCAACCACAGACTTGGAGGCCCTTCAGGAAGTCGTTCATCAATACACATCCTTCACTGGGCTGGACATCGGTTAGGCTGCTCTGCCAGAGAATATGCTTAAACTGAGAGAGTTTCATCTGAGTTATCCCGGCTATTGGCTTCTCTTATTTTTCCTATACCATTGGATAATCGGCTTTTCCTCCAAGACTTGCAGAACGAAGTAGAGGCTCTCATTCCTCATTATCGATGTATACACAACCAGAAGGTCGGGCTTCAGTCTTCGGTGGCAAAGATAGAAGGACTATGTGATTCCCTTAATGCTCTCATTCAATCCTTACGGGAAACTATAGAAAGGATGATGATTAAAGAGTCGGTATTGCTGGACTTAGAGCGACAACTACAGGAGATCCAGCATCTCATTGAGGAGAGCCGCATGAGAAAAGAGGCTAAAAGGAAAGTCATTGATGCGCAATTAGATGAGGTGAACGCATCTTTAGCGGAGTATGAAGACTTGGCTCAAATTGAATTTGAAAAGAGCCTGGCCGATCTTACTGCAGCTGATATGGTGATGTAGCAGGAGTGGCAACAGTTAAGGGAGGCATTTGCGGTC